>WYEA01004222.1:23710-38385 GCA_033558465.1 Alcedo atthis | reverse complement strand
CGCAGGGCTATGCTGAGCGTGCCTGACGGGCAGCCCGCCCCGCCGACGGGGGGCCCCCCCCCCCCACCCCGGTCACCATCACCCCCTCCCTTCACCGCCCGCCTACCCCCGGCCGAGCGGTTCCGAGGAGGAGGAGGAGGAGGAGGAGGAAAGGGGGGACACCCCGAGCCCCAGATGAAACAGCTCCAAATGCAACCGAACGCGCTGCAGTGCGAGTGTTGGGGATGAAGTGATGCTGGTTAATTGGCCTTTATGACGTTTGGTGACGTTTAAGCAACTAATTAAGCTGGGGAAGCGATTTGTTGCGCGGGAGGAGGGTGCGGTTGTCACGCGTGGGTTTGTTAGTGGAGTGACATCCCTGTCCCAAGCCTTGAGCATCCCCCCCCTGGGAGCAAGCTGGTGCTGGGGACCATCCTCTGGCACAAGGGAAGGTGTAAGGATGGAAATTGTCAGCTCGATGGCCTTGGATTGTCCACAGTGGACAATAAACATATTTTGGTTTGGTTTGAAATGAGAAATAGATGTAAGCACGGAGGAGAAAATCTGATTTCACACCCCAGTGTAATGCTAGAGAGTTAGAAACTTGTTGCAATCATGGTAGAGGGAAAAGTGTGTGTGGGGTTGCTCTGGGAAAATATTTTAGTAGTACTTACCCACTGCAAAGTCAAATTTGTATCACGTTAGAGCCAACAAGAAACTGTTCTCCCAACTGATACTCGTCGGGAATTGTTTGGCAGAATTGCAGGAGTGTCAAATTATTACCCAAACACCAGCATTTTGCTGCGGGACACTCGCAACTGTGAAGCCCTGTTTAGTAGCACACGCAGGTTTTCATGTGTTAATGCTTTGGCTTTCTTCAAAGGGCATTACTTTTTGAAGTCTGGGTGTTTCTATTTGTGCAGAAAACAGAGCGAGAAGCTTTGAGCTCCTACTGTTACGAAAGTTAAAAGGAAACAAAGTTGAGCTGCTAAGTCGGCAGTCTGGAATGAGTCAATAGTATCTCCTTTGTCCTGCTAGCTTGCTCCGCTGGGGTGGATCTTTGCTCTATTTCCTCTGCACAAGCAAATGAGCATTTTCCACCCTCAGTATCTCAGACTTTGGAGGGTCTCCTGCCTCCTAAATACCCTTAGCTACCAGTAAAATTCAAACGCATCTGCTCCTCCAGGCTGTAAACAGCAGTCAATCAGAGTACGTTTGCTCCTTTAATCACGTAGATACTTACACGCTTTCCATTATCTATAATTAATAGGGCAAATTATTCTTGCTTTGTTGCAGTAAGCCTTCATCAGAGAACAAATATCCCTTTTGAAAGCATTCCACACTCAAAAAAAAACCCCAAAAAACCAACAACCAAACCCCACCAAACAAAGCAATGTCAAACATAAAGATTGGGACAGAGACACAAGGAGATGTAAATAACTCCCCCTCCCATTTACTTGGGGATTCCCTGGGAGTCTCAGAGGGCAAGGAGGTAACATAGCTGGGCTTTTACAACAGGATCACAGGTCCTGACACGGGGTCACAGAGAATCTATGCTTGGCTAGCCCTGTGCTCCAGTTTTCTTTAGCTGGTAGCTGTTCCCTTGAGGGATCAGTGTCAATTTAAGCATGCTCACTTCTACCAGCAACTGGGCTGTCCAGTTAACACAGAGCTGTGACTCCCCTGGAGGGGGGCTCCCCATTTCTGCTGCACTAGGAGATGGAGGTGCTGCTGCCAGGATGCTGCCCTGGAGCTTGGCACACAGAGAAATCAAAGTTTAAAGCCAAACCCACACTGTTGTGTTTGCTGAACACAAAAGGTGGGTAGATGTATGAGGCAGGTTGGAAAAGCAGCAGCTAGAGTTATAAATAAAATAGGAATATACTTCCTCTGTACTATATATTAAATTAATCCATTAGGGGAGCAGGTGTATATATATATCTATATCTATATATGTATGTATATATGTATATATGCACACACACATACATATCTCTCACATTAACAGTCCCTTCATTTCAAGCAGCAAAAAGTATTGGAGACTAGAGTACACAAAAGTGAAACTGTATTATCTTACTGGGAGGTTGAAACCTGTGTTTTAATATACACAGTATGTAGTTTTTACTTAATTTTGTGTTGCAATACAAAGGCTTTTTAGGCCTGGAAGATCAAGATCATTGGTAAAAATTATAAAAATAAGGCTTTTTAGGCCTGGAAGATCAAGATCATTTGTAAAAATTATAAAAATAAGGCTTGTTTATTATAGTCTGATTTTTTTTGAATGACATAAATGAGTAATTTAACATATGATTATCTGGATGGCCATACATTTCCCTCTTCATACTTGAAAAAGTTTATCAGTCACCTTAAGCTGAAGTATTATATTTATGTATCATTTGGTGTCTGGTTTATTTATTTTTTTTAATGTAACTCTGTACTTCACCCCCCAGCTCTTTTAAATATGCAGCCTCATAATTCCTAATGATAACAGTTTTCTCTGCTGACCATAAAGGCCTGTGCTGTGAATTTCTACAGCTTTTGTTTCAAACTCTAAATAATCTTTTTGGTTGTAAAGGGTGTTGCTAACTCACACTGGACTGTTGCAGACAGCATATTCTTCCTGGTTCTGCAAGCAGGCAGTTCCAGTGTTTCAGCTTTTGCACAGTAGCACTTTAACAAGCAGCAGCCATGCATAACTAACAAGACTGCAAGTCCAGTTACTGCTTTTTAGAAGCCTGTAGCCAGCTGTTAAGTTATCCAAAATATCCATTTTATGTTGTTGCAGGCATATGCCAAAACTATTAACAGCAGGAAAGTGCAGCAATCCACAATTGATAAGATACAGGGCGGGGGGGGGGAGGAAAAAAAGAGTTTTTACAAATGGACCCTGAGGCACAGGAAGAAAGCAGCACAGCTCCAGTTATCCTTTTATAGTAACTGGTGTTTTATGGAAAGTGGGAAAGAAAATTCTCTCTTCCTTCCAGCAGCTAGGCAGTGATGGCATGACCCTTCTGACTGCAGGCTGATAGCATTCTCTGAGAAATCATCACAAAGGTTTCATTTCTAATATCTGGAAATGAGAAGCATTGTTTTCTCCACTTCCTTCTCTTTAAGCTGCTTCTGGATTCTGGATTTTATTCTCTAGCTCTGCTGATGGTGTCTAATAGAACAGTTAAAAGTTTGGCATTAATGCTTCATGAAAAAGTAATACGTTTTCCAGAATATTTTTAAGTGCTGTAGGAGTTTTTATGAACATTTTCTACATCTACAGTTGACATTCTGAATACTGCATATGTATAGATGTTATTGGCTGCTTAACTTTCCATTGTGTAAAATAAATAACATAAAACCTACATGAGATACATCTAGCACAGGCTAAAAAAGTGGATTACAGCCACAAAAAATCTGTACAAGATGAATGGAAATGAGGAAATCAGTAGTAGTTTATCAGATGAGAAATATGCCCTCCAGACTGCATGAAGAAATGAAAAATAAATATACTGAAAACTAGGCAACACTGGCTGTCCAAACAGAACATCCAAACCACTTGACTTTTTCAGGACTCTTAGTATCCTTGTTTCTGGCTGAATGTGGTATGTGGATGAACATCCTTTCTTATAAAATAATAAATTTCACAAAGATTCCACTGTATGACAGTGTGCTGATTGGCTGTCACAACTACTGACTAAATATTAATTTTGGTAGCCTTTCCAAGTTCAATCTATGAACTACTATATCTGGAAAACTTTTCAGTCCCTACCCACAAGTCAAACTCCAACAAACTGAGCCTTGCACATTGTTTGTAAAGGTTTGTTTAGTCATTTACTTCAGTTTGTCGTTTTTACTTTTATTAGTAAATAAATAAATTTTCTCACCAGAGAAAACCAAAATGGGAAGGAGGATCTGGGCTGCTACTCTTTCACCTTCACTCCCCACCCCCACCCTGTGAGCTGCAAAGAAAGGATCAGGTTGCACTATTTTAAAAGCTGGTGCAGTGCACACATTTCCTCACTATACTGGAGAGCACTGGGAGAAAATCTCTGAGCTCCCTGCAGGAGCTCAAACTGCTTCACAACATTCTTTATGCAGGATTGTGACAGAGCTGAGCCTTCAAATAAGTGATGAGAACTTCCCCTGTAAATGTATTATATTTTTAGGGACATATACAAGTAAGAATAGTATTGAACTAACTTACCTTTGACACATGGTGTTGAAAACTTCCAAGTTTGATGCAGGCCATAAAAAGCAAATTATTACAATAGCTCAGCACTTCAGGTAAAGTGGCCCTGTAAATAAATGAAAAAATAAATTAAGTGGCTCGGCATTAATTGCCCAAAACATGTTTAAATAAACTGGATTTATTAACACATTAAAGAATATAATTGCTCTCTCTTTCATTCCACTGAGTATAGACTGCTCATTAATGTTCCCACAGACATTTAAAGTTAAATCATACAGCTGACATTAAATCTATATCAAGGTGGAAGATGGATGGTGTTTTGGCCAAGGATTGGAATGGGAGTTCAAATGAGGGCCATGATCCCATCCCTGACTCAGAATTTCACCAATGGCTTTCCTCTTCTAAGGCAGAGATAATTAAAACTGTCCTACCTCTCACTGAACCTAAGAGGCAAAATAATGCTCACAGGATGTCCCAAGGCTACATATACTATTAAAAATCTAAAATAGCCTAGGATCTGAAATAAGTTTTTAAGCAATATTTTGTTTATTGGTGTATTTGTCTTTTCAAAACACAAAGTCACCATTCCAGAGGCAAGGTGCCTAGTTAGCAGTGCCTACTGAATGTCAAAAGGCTAATCCAAGGAAGATTTCCATTAAAGGACTTCTCATGCTGTGTTATATCTCCATATAAAAGAATCCAAAAGTGATGGTGATTGAAATCCTCACTAGTCTTCCACACTTTTCACATTTGATATCAAGACCTGACCAGGAAAATTCACTTCAAGACATGTATCTCATCCAGGGAAGGATCCTTCTGTAGGAACTGTGGAAAGAAACCATAAACCTCTTTTTCTTGTTCTGGGTACAGTGGGAGAATCTGGACAAAACACTGCACAGGTGCTGGGCTGTGGGTCAGTGGCACTCAAAAAATACAGGGTTGTATCATTTTGGTATCAGAAGCCCAACAGTATGAAGGTAGAATTAATTATATAAATTATATGTTATTCTAAATTAAGAATTATATATTTAATTTTGCCTTGGCCACAACTAGCTGAGTTCTGTGAGTTTAAAAAGGAACAAAAACTTAGTCTGGTCTTAAAAAAAAATAGAAAAAAAAAAGATTGAGATCTATAGAAAAAAAAGATGTATATTAGATCTAAGTATTACACTGTAGTTGTTAATAATACTTGATTTCAACATACAGGCTGGCAGCCATTTCATCTGAAAGCAAGGATTAAAATAATGACAGGTTGTGACACATGACAGCAAATGTACAAGCAGTAGCAAAACTGTCCTTTTCTCACCCATCAGAGCCACCATTCCAGGGGGAAAACCTGTTGGAAATAGGCACGAGGCATGTGGCAATGGAGGGAAAAAAGAAAGAAATCACGGAATCACAGAAGGGTGGGAGTTGGAAGGGACCTCTGGCAAGTCCAACCCCCCTGATAAAGCAGGTTCACTCGAGGGCAGGTTGCACAGGAACATGTCTGGGCAGGTTGCAAATCTCTCCAGAGGACACTCCCCAACCTCTCTGGCAGCTTGTTCCAGGCTCTGCCTTCCTCACAGTAAAGAAGTTTTGGTTTTTTTTTTTATGTTCAGATAAGAAAAGCAGTTTCATGGAAGATGCTGAGTTGGATGACTGCAGCCATCATTAAATTAGCGAGCAATTTAAGCAGTTATTAGCCAAAACAGCAATGCTATTTCCTTCTCCATGCTGTGTAAATGAAGTCATCAAAGCCCACACATTCTCTTGCAAACCATGTCACAAGGATTCTGCTTCCCTGAGGTCAGGAGTGAGCAGGTACCGACCTTTGACAGACTCCTGCTGTCTTTAATGCCACAAGCAAACACCTCTCTAACACCTCAGTGCTGCACATCACATGCTGCCTCTCCCTCTTTTTTATTTATTTATTTTTAATTTTAGTAATCTACACCCTCCCCCCCAAAAAAATCCTATTATTCATTATGTTTCCCTACAGTCCTTGCTCTGCTCAGTCTTGTTACTTAAGCAGACACGTGCTAAGGTATAAGGAAAAACATTAAAAGATAAGCTTAATTCAGCAGCTTTTCACAAAAAAAGGAATATTTGATTTCCAAGAAAATAAAATCTTTTTCAGTTGAAAGAGGGTTATGCTTATCATGATTTTTTTTTGCTGGAATGGGAGGAAAAAGTAACTGTGGACAGCAGTTCAAAAGGAAGTTCTGGTATAGTGCAGAGGAAAATTCTTGCAGTATATAAAATATATAAGCCATGGTGAATTTCTGCATGTGCCTTGAGTACAGCTGTGAGTGTGGAGTGCTCTTTCATGTCTCCAACTGCCTTCCTCCTGCAACCTAAACAAGGAGATCATGAATACAATTCACCAAGCACACAACTGAGATGCTCTTTCATTGAAACTTCTGCATCTCTAACAAAGCCACCATTCAAATAAATTAAAAAGCACTTCAAAGACCACTGGAGATGCTGGACATGGATTCTTGAGTTAAAGACAGACAGCCTCTGGCCAAAAGGAGTAAACTGAACTGAGGAGAGGCTTTCAAGTCTGAGACCTCTGGTTTGAACTTCTCTGTGTTTTCATGCATCAGTGGGTTCAGTGGAGTTGGAAATACCCAACAATCCCTATCAGTGCATGCAGCATCAACATGATAACCTGTGTTTTCCAAGCCTACAGCTGTTTGTCCAGTCAGTCGGGGTCATCCAACCTCCTGCCCTTATTCTGAGGCACATCCCAGGAACCACTGCCCAGTTTTCTGGTCGTTTGCTCCCAATCTAAGTTTCAGCAGCAGGTTTTTCTGAGCCAGAAAGCTGAGGGAGGCAGAGGCAGCAGCAAGGGGTGGCTCAGGGAAGCACCAGCTGCTGGGGTTTTGTTCCAAGGTGAAGGAGGGCACACGTAGGTCAGAGGGGACTCCTGGACAACTGATTATTAACCAGCACTTTCTAAAGCACTTGCAGGGCCCATATTGTGTTTGTTTAGGACCCAGAACTACAAGTGCATATTATCAGCAGGCTGGGTTTGTGTCTCCAAGTTAAATTATCAATTCTTTCTCTCCAATCAATTATCTCTTCTTGTCTTACACATCTATTTTGGTCAGGTTTTACATTTGCCTCTTCATTTTTTTCCATTTTAAAGGCCCTTCTTGACTAAAATATACCCCCTTTACAAAATATTCTTTGTGCTCCCCAGTTTGCTATTTAATCTTCTGTATAACGAACCTCTGATTCTTAATTTTTCCAGATTATGATAGAAAATTTAATGGCTTTTCTTTACAATTCACTCTCCCAGTTAGAATTTGTAAACTGTGTGTAGATGGCAAATGGAATTCAATTAAAATGCAGCAAAAGAGCAGTTTCATTTCTAATCAGTTAAATGTACATAATATGTAAGGGAAAAAATATCAAGACATACTGCACTGAAAACTGATTTATTCAACAAGGACTAATCACTGCTACTAGGATGAACTTAAGTGATTGTTTCTGGTCAGCATGACCTTCAAGACTTTAGAACTAGCACATCTCATCCTCTTACAGTTTTCCTTCATGGACATGATGATAAAAAATCCAACTGCCTGTCTTTTTCATCTCCTAGTGGATTTTTCAATTTGGAACATACCAGTCATTAATATAAATATTAATATAAAGTAGATGAGTATGTTAAAAAATAACACCACAAAAAATCAGTATTGGGTTCAGCATTCTGTATAACTCTTGGGTTTAATTCCAACTGCTCTGACAGTGATATCCACCCCTTCAGTGGTTTGACTTTCTCTAAAACTCTGGCATCACAAAATGTGTTGCATAGTATTTTTGGTGTGTTCTTGTACAATACTGTAGTAAAATTAACCTTAATACCAGCTGCCCTGTTTCCATACTTAATTTGAAGTGGTGTTGTTAAAAAAATATACATTTATTTTTTAAAAGCATACATATAGAACTCACTAAACATCAATTAATGGCCAGGAGGCCACACAAGCAATACAAAATGTGCATTAGGATGTGATTTTTCTGCTCTTTATGCTATAATATGTTCAAACCAGGCTGGGTTCCTACTGTGCCTGCTGGTGTACATACAAAGTTAAAGAGACAGAGCTCTGGCACAGAGGTTTGTCTTCATTTGCTCAACACCTGAGGTGTTCAGAGGAAAAACCAATGAGGAGAGGCTTGGTTTTTGTTTGTTTTTAAAGCACTGTCTGTAAAGGTGCAGCTTTACAGATGCAGATGGTGAAAGGATGCTCTGGAAGGGGTTTAGATCCTCCCCTGCTCCTCCAGCTATTCCTATTCCCCTCCTCCTTGAGCTCTAGCTGCATCCACCTTACCTGCTGAAATGGGAAGGACTTGAAGCTAAACAGGGAACTGAACCTAAGCATTGACCACCTTAATCTCTGCTAAATATAGAGACTTCCCATTCAATTTCCTTGGCCGTGCTAAGTGACTTAGGAGGATAAACCTCCCATCAGAACAACTGCCCAAGTTGAAAGGAAGAGAAGGAAAGTTGTGGCTGAAAATGTCCAAAGGTTTTTGATCTTGGCTTGCTGTGTTTTGCAAAATGATTTACAGATCTGGCAGTACTGATCCGTGGATTTGATTTGTTCATTTAACAAGGATTGGAATGAAATTCCTCCTCCCAGATGACTGTGATGGAAACAACACTATCCCATGGATTTTCTATTCATTTTCCTGCTCTTTATTCTGGTAGACTCAAAGATCTCCTCTCTGGAGTAGAAAGAATTTGAAAGCCAGCATGAGGAACAAGAAAAGTCACTACTCAAAATTACAATGGTAATTAGATGCTTTTAAAGAGATAAAGATGAATAAAATTTGGCTTAAATAAGGGCATTGTTAAGTGAGGAAAAAGAGGTGATGTAGAGGTATTTTGTTCACATAAAATCTTTGAAATACCACAGGCTGTGTAGTTAGCAAAGCTGACAGTGCTGTAAAAGGAGCAAGAATGACTGATTAAGGCTGGCTGTAGTTGGATTTAAAGAGGGGAAAATCCTGAAAGTATTTGTTGCATTTTTGCAAAGACTGAAAGTAGGTCAAGACTCATAAATAAACCTTATTTTAACAATACAAGAGAGGTTAGACTGGTTCAGGCCAGGCACTCTCATGGCTCATTTACCTATCTCCTACAGCAGACACAAGCCAATTCTTACCCAAGTTACTCTTCTCAGAGAAAGCAGAACCAGGATGAGCAGCTTTGATAATTCCCATGGATTCCAGTTAAAACTAAAACTAAAACTTTGTTTTAGCTTGGTGGGGAAGGTGGGGGGGGGACTGCTCCTGAACCTGATGTAGTTTCTCTAATCAGTGACCTTTGCTAGAGATCTCTTCCAAGGTCTTGTGCATCCTTAGATCCATGTGAACTTCTTTCATCTATACTGTATTTAGGCAAATATTCATATATTTCATATTACCCATAAGCACAGAAAACAATATTCATGTATTCTCTGATTTGAATCAGACCACTGCCAGCTTCATCTGATACACCCTCATTTTTCTATTGAGAGGGTAAAAAGTTGATCCCTGTCTATCCTTTTCATGTGTGATTAAAAAAGATTTCATTGAAGAAGTGTTAGAGGGCTGCTGTAATTAAAGTCTCTGAAGAAGAATCCATTGCCCCTGTGCTGGAAATCTATTTCTTCTTTGCTTTGCCAATCAACCACCAGTTTGCCTGCTATCTGTGGCAGATGCTGAAGCTGCTATTGCACAGAAGCCCTTCCAAGATCCTGGGGAACTGGAAGCTTAGATGAGCACATTCTGAGAGAGCCATTCTTTCCCACTGTTAGGGAAGATGCATAAGAGGAAAAGATGCAGTCATGCATATTGTGCTCTTAAAACCCTGCTGGTCTTTCTGCAAGCAGAAGCTAAAAGAATAGTGGGGAGTGGAAATGAAGAGAAGTAAATTCACCAATCCACAGAAATCAGGCTTGTTCTAAGAAAATTCCTTGCTAAGAACTGAAGTTCAAGGAATCAGTTTCAACTTTACCTAAAAACTGAAGTAGAAAACTGAAGATTAAGCAGTTCAAGCTTCCCCTAAGAGAGGATGGCACTGTTTCTAGAGCTTGGCAGTAGACCTGAAGTAGGCACAGTGAACTTCTTAATTAAAACAGCACAAGTTTGTGAGAGCTTCCCATTATTTCAAGTAGGAGATTCATAACCCGTGCAATATATTCCCATTTTCTCTGCTCTGTGTTTTACAAGGCACAGAAGTATTTCTCAAGCAAACAGAAAAGCCCAGTTTCTAGTAATTAAAAAAATATATATACAGAGAGGTTAAGACAGGTCTCCATTCTTAGGTAAAAATATAAACCAAGACATTTCATAAATCTTATTGCAAGGTAAGGCATATTGTATCCCTGTACAGAAGCAGTTTAGCAGCTAGTGCAGAAAAAAAATGCACTTTAGAGAAAATATGTAAACTCCAGGTAGTGTGAAAGCTATGAAACAGCCCTGTACTATTGAAATAGAAGATATTAAGGGAGCCTGATGATGATGGGATACTCCAACACAAAGTCTTTTCATTTAGGTTTGGGAGTAACTGTGGTTAAAAGTGACTCTTTTGACATGAAATGATCTGTACCCTTGCAAAATAGTTTCTGTCAGCAGATTTCACCCAGGCAACGCCCAGTCTATCAGCTGGAGTCATACTGGGCTTGGCTAAGCAGGTAGAGACTGTACTGGAAGTTTCACAAGACACAAAGAAAGGGTAAAAAAAAGAAAGGACATACAAACCCCATGTTATTAATTATTTTTTTTCAGGAGTTCTCAGCACTCCTCTAATGAGAATGAGACACTTATTCGTGTCTGTTATGGACAAACATGAGTTGAGGAGTTCCCATTTGGAAAAGGTAAAATTACCAGGTAAAGGTAACTTACCAACTCCATCCCCAAATGGCTCTGACTTAATTCAGAGCCATATGTCACAGGCCAGTTTCTGAAGATGATCTTGCCCCTCAGGGGCTTGTGGACAAAGCACATAACTAATTATCACCTTGACTATTGGCATTTGTTTGGTAGGGCCCTGAAAAGCAAACCAAAATCTACTTTTTATTCAAGGCAGAGGGTTCTGCCTCGGGGATGCTTTAGAGACAAAGCAGAGACACACACAGACAGACACACACACACCCCCCCAAGCACCACAGGTATTCTGAACATGAGCAAATCCCTATTTCTCAACAGACCTGTCTGTCACCCAGATGCAGATGACACCACACCAGGAATCATTTGTTCAAAGTTTAATGAGGAAAGGACTTCTTTGTGCACCTCAGACATCTGCTGCAGCATGGACCAGGCAGTCACAAGGCTGTTGGTTTACAGTCAACTCTGTGCACGATGTAGGTGAAGTACAGAATGTTTTGTGAGGGACTAGAAATGCTGAGATGCTTCCACTGATCTTAAAAGATAACCTAGAAGCTGATTTAATTGACCTGTTGCTGTCTAGGATCTCTCCTCTGGGAACTAAAAAGCTCTTGATGATAGAAGTAAAAAAGCTCTTCATAATATAATGTATAACAGCAAAACCATAATGACCATAAAAATAATAACCATAAAAAGTCTGAGAATATTGATCATCTCAAAAATGATCTAAAAAGACCTGTGTGAACTGAGTCAATCATCTGTTGTGCTCCACTTCAGTCTTCTGAGACAGGCTGTGCTGACAGCTAGTTTTCCTGGGAAGAGGCAGGGGAACACAAAACCAACAGAAAATTCCCTCTTGGTTCATGAGCCAGACTTAAGGACAGCAGTCTGTGATGTAGTCTGGTGTCCCTGTGAGGAATCTCTTTTCTCTGCTGCATGGACCCCTGTGTAAAATGGGAACTCCTAAACTCATGTTTGCCCATAAAAGACATAAAATATGGCTTTTCAAGCCCTGGACTTGAAAATAGACAAATCAAAGACATGCCATATTGCTGATTAATCTTTTATTCCTTGCACGGGCAGCAACTTGTGCTTGGAATTCCACACCTCTTGCTTCCAGCAGATTTACCTGTCCATAAATGTGGTCCCTGGTAATGGGTATGTCCCAGAAGCTCAAAATCACAGCTTTTGGGACACTGAATAAGAAACACTATCTTAAATATATATTTTCATATATATATATATATGTCTTATATCTATAGTTCTACTTTGTGGAATTTAGAAATACATTTCTTTCTGTTCAAGGGAAGTCTTCTTCCTTCTCCTGCTGTATCTTTCCTCTTGGAGCAATAGTTATGATGGGATGTGTTCCTCTCTGAAGTGTCACACCAGGGAAAAATCTTAACCCCTGGTATCTTATGGCTCCTTTATCCACATAGAGAGATAAATCTAGTATCTTAAACTGCATTTAGTTAATGGTCATAAGGAGACTTGATTTACTGCATGAAATTAATTATAGCATTACATATGAAGTTAAAACACACAGTGCATATACTGTATTATTTCTATCTTTGTGGTGGAAATCATGAATATTTGCACTCATGTTGCTGCTTAATGCCCTGAGGACAGTGGACATGAAGGTGCTTCAAGCAGTAGTTTTCTGATGCCATCTAACACACTCTGCTTGTCCAAATAGTTTGTCCTTGCACTTCTGGGGCACATACAGAGCAGCAATGAAATCCATCCACACAACCATGCAGAGAGGCAGCCAAAAGCATCCCAGATGAGTTGTTCATGCTCTTAACAAAAATTGGGCAATTAAAATAACTCTCTCTGTGCTTTGGCCGACTTAGATGGAAAACTGGGATCTAGAAATTAGCACACACACAAATTGCATTAAGAAAGCAACCAACTCTTTATGCTGTTACTGTACATAATGCTGTTAGTCTGGAGAGCACAGAACTACACACAAATGCACTTTTGAGCACACTCCAGAAAAACTGTTTTCTTAATTCTGACATTTTCTTATTTATTTCTCAAAATTGGCCAAAAAAAATCCAGACTCTTCCATGCTAAGACTTACACTTGGCAACCTACATCCAATATAGGACTTTCTGAAGTACAGTACTTTATCCAATTATGCTAAATAATGGGACTAACACCACCTTAAAACGTTCAATCTAATCTAGAATATAAATCTAAATTAGGATAACTGTGTTTTCCCAATTCTACCTCCTCATCCTCTTGCAAGCTTCAATAAATACTCTATTGTTTGATTTTCCTCATATATGGTTGTTAACTTCAGCAAACTCCATATATTTTTTTTCTTCCTGATCAGCCTTTAATTATTCTTAAAGCTTCTGAATATCCTTATTTAATCTGCATTATTTTCAAAATTATTCAATGATCAATTCATTGGCACCTTTGAAAATGGGGGTCAGATCCTTCTATATTTTTAGCTCTACATTTTTCCTACCATACAAAACAGACACAGGCAACTTGCTGGGGTTGATTTCTGTAGTAGCTGCTTTGGGCCTCTGAAGATACACAGGAAAACTAATTTTCTCATCATAATAAATCCTCTCTGGTTAAGTAAATGTTTTCTTTAGTCAGCACAAATTATTTTTAAACTGTTCAATAAAATGTTCATTGGAAAAGCTGGAAATAGAGTTTGTATTTTATCACTTTCTAAATATAAATGTGAACATTCAACTACAAAAATGATTATATTAATATTCATGTAAGAAAACAAATTCTAACAAGTAAAACCTGACCACCTTAGATTTTAATTGTAAATATAAGGAGCCTTAATAGTTTTTTTTTTCATTTTTCTCAATTTGTTCAATTCACCCTGGCATCTCATGATTTAGAATCACTAGTCTCTCTTCACAAAACATCTTGGATCATAAGCTACTTCTTTGACTGCCATGAAATCAAGTCACTCAGCTTTCAGTAGCCTTTTTAAATCAGTATTTCATTCCTATAAAGGAATTCTAATTTTCTATCCTATAAAGTGTGAGTTAAACTTTGGGAAGTTATCTGCTAGATACATTCCTTCCAGATCTTCTCTGACTTATACTAGCTTTTTTCTACATAAACTGTAATAATAGAAAGGTGCAGTGCATGTGATATATATTCTTGAATAATTCCACTCAAGTTGACAATAATCTTCCTCTAGATTGGCATTATAAACATCTTAAGACTCTGGTGGTCTCTTTCCAAGTTAATACTCAAAGAGCATAAGTAGATATCTCCTACTTAACAACAACAGAAAAAAAAAAAAACAAACAGAAAAAAAACCCCAAACCACAAAAAACACACACACCAAAAAAGCCACAAATGAAAGGCAGGTAAATCTACAAGATTGAAGAGCTGTATTAAACAGAGAAGTTATACTGGAACCTCTTGGGTTATCTACATCAAGATAACAAGGCAGAGTGAGCTACTGAAGTGAAGAGGTGCTGCTTCTCTTCCTTAGATCCTCCACTCTGGGAGGTTCACTGACTGAAAACCACTTGATGCTCTGCACACTACTCATGTAGTTGCTTCTAATAATTGAAACAGAGAATTATAGAATCATTGAATGGTTAGGGCTGGGAGGGAGCTCCAAAGGGCATCTAGTGCAGCCCCCTGCAGGGAGCAGGGACACCCTCAACTA
>WYEA01004222.1:0-10343 GCA_033558465.1 Alcedo atthis | reverse complement strand
CTAGAAGATCATCCAGTCCAACCCCCCTGCCAGAGCAGGGGCACCTAGACCAAGTCACCCAGGAACAGATCAGAGAAAGGTACAAACAGAAGCAGAGGGTTAAGAAAATACCTGCAGCTTTAGGGAAATGAGAACAGTTTACATTTGATCCATGCCTGAAAACTGGGGATCAGCCAATGAGAATGACAAAATTGGATTTTCAGAGAAGCTGTAGCTTTGCACAGGCTGGGTTTGGTGCTGGCTGCTGCAGAAGTGGTGTTTTCAAGACACAACATTCCTCCCAAAGGAGGAATTCTGATCTATTTACCATTCCTGCAGATGAGCTACCTTTTAGTTATCCTTTTCTATCTCATATCCAGCTCTCATCAATGCTTAAAACCAACCAGCATGCCCATGCCACTTCTCTCTTTCAAATACCACCCTGCCACCAAAATGAATTTAGGAAATTAGCAGGAGCTGGTACAATGCCATGCAAACACCAGGAAAATGGCTTGAGAGCCTTGGCTTCTCACAGCAGCAAGAGACAACCTATCAGTTGAATGGTGACAGGCAGGAACTCCAGGATCAAAACCTGTGCTTGAAGCTTGCTGGGGCTGTGAAACTCTAAGAAGTAGGAAGAACCCTGTCTTCAGCTTGCAGCCCCTGCTGTGGTCAGAAAGAAACAGCTACAAGTTCCTGCCTTGCTGAGCAGCAGGACTGGTCAGAGCCTGCTGAGCTCACAGCTCATGGAGTGCTGGCTGCTGTAATCCAACTGCCCCTGCCTCTCTAATGCTAGACAGGGCTGAACAGCAGGGTCAGTGGTACTGGGCTTCTGTGACAGCCATGGCTCCCAAATCACTGCTGGGAGATCCTTCAGGATCAACATCAGGTCTGACTCCCAACAGAACAGCTCCCTTTTATCACATGCAATCTTTATCACTGCACTTCTTCAGAACACTCAGGAGCAGGTGGACTAGTAAAAGTGCAAGAATTAGAATTTTTTCTTTAGATTACCATCAATCTTGTGAGGTCTCACCCTAGACTACCTCTCATTATGCTGGTCCATTAATAAACACACACAAAAAAATAGATGTGCCTCAATTCTACATACAACAGAGGAATTCTGGGAGAGTATAAATGCAATGACACAGTACTACTGGAATTAATATACCTGCAATGTAACTGTTGTGTGGTTGGTTTTAATCTTCACAGCATATACCATTTTAAAGAAGTTATTTAAAGGAAAATAATAGAGTGATTTTGAGAGTCATAATTTTGACTTTCAAAGGTTGGAAGAAAACCAATGTTCATTGATGTTATAATATGATGGGTGCCTCATTCAATATAGACAACAATGCCCAGCTTGAAGACAAAGACAACTGATACAAGCCAAGCACAAACAGCAGCAGATAAAAGAAATCTTACAGCTGAAACTTACAACTGAGATGCTGAATGTTCAGGCAACATTCCTTTGCTCTTCCTTCTTAGTGCACAGAAGCAGGGCTGTCACCTGAGTTTTCTGCTAAATGAAACTCACTCTGTTGCTGTAGTTTAGTATTTGAGCTCTTGAAGTGTTCCCAAGCCACACAACATGGAGCTCTGTGGCAAATTCCCACCCTACATTCCACATCACTCCTTCTCTTGGTACCTGCTTTCTTGCTGTTTCCCTAGGTTCAGTCATTTACAGCACCCCAACGTGGGTTAAAGCAAAGAAAACCACACCAGGTGCTCAGTCATGGGGGTAACAGCAGTGAGAAGTGGAGAGCTGCTGGCAGCAGGAGACAATTCAGTTCCTTTTCTTCCAAAAGCTGTTTGTGGCAGCACTAGTGCAGGCAGAACAGAGCTGTGCCCCAGCATCAGCTCCCTCCAAGCACTGGGGATCTGCCATCACAGAAGGAGAAACAGCCACACCTTGGGGATCTGCTTCTCAGTGGTGGTACATGAAAAAAATGGATGCACATAAAATACCCAGATAATTCCTCATACCCCACTCACTAGCATGTCACTTTCTACCCCCTTTCTCCCCTGCAAGTAGACCTGTTCTGAGGCATTAGACTTGATCTGTACAGCCAGGGGGTTGTTTGCAATCACCTTTTCCTTCTTTTACCCAGCTTAGTGCAAGAATAAATATGGGCAATAGGATTCAAAGCTGAAAACAAGAAACCCTTAGGTGTAAACATTTGAAAATCTGCTGATCAAGATTTTTTTATGAGAAATGAAACACCCAATGTTCTCAAATCTTGATTTCATCTCATACTGAAAAATCTCTATTTCATTTGATAGTGCAAAACCTCCAAAGAATCACTAGTGGGATTTTTAAACTAGAACTTGTGTGTTTTGAGCTGTGTTGAAGATGATACACTTCAAAATCATTAAGTTCTGTGTTTGAACAAGAAATGATGGCTTCTGCTCAGCACTAATTGCAGTTTAGGGTCTGTAACCATTGTCCTCTGTTCTTAGTTGTAACTGTCATTTGAAATCCCCAATTTACACAGCAATTCACAGCCAGTCAGTGAGTCTTCTTCCAAGACCATACACTCCCCTCCAACAGAAAAAAAAATAAAGAAAACAACTAACTGAAAGTTTTAAACTGAAATCTATCATATATTCAGTTCAATGGGAAATACCAGTTCTTCCTTCAGCATATTTTTGCCATCCATTTGGGTTGGTTTGTTTTATTGTCTTGCTGCATTTTTTGTTTGTAATTGTGCTCTTTAGTCTGCTTTTGAGCTGAGGTTAGGATTTCTTATTTGCTCTTGCTCTTCAAATTACTTTCATTTCATGATGCTCTCATAATAAGAAAAAAGAATCTTGCCTTCTTAATCTTTACTCAGCAATTATTTGTGTCCTTGCTCCATGAGAATCTTTAATTGTCCTTACATACAACTCCTCTAGACCTTGATGGCCCCTGAAGAATTATTCACAAATTCAATAACCTTTCCAGTTCTTCCATTTTTTCAGCTACTAAAACACCACTGAAAACATTCTTTTATACCAAAAGGAAATAACTGCATTGTACAAAAGGGGCATGGAGTTTATCATGCTTCTTTTGTTAAACAGGGAAAACACCTACATGTAGGTTTTGCTCATTTGGATATAAAAATAGGAGTCCTAGCAATGACTGTACCCATAGCTACAGGAAAAGAACTTCCTCCTTAAGCCAAGCATAGATATTTATAGTTATTTTGGGTTCAATCCACTGACATATGATATGGGTAATTATTATTGATTAACACAAAGTACTTAGGTACAATAAAACATGGAGTTGCTGCAGAAGAATATAGCTAATCAGCATGCATGATCAAATGCACTCAATGCCAGCTCAGTTTAATTTCACCAGGTTACACTGACACAAGTGTGAGCATATATTTATTAACATTTCAATGTTTGAACTCAGCAAGACAACTCTGTTAGTAAATCAGTCTGCAATACCTACAAAAATATTGCTAGTAGAAACAGTTTGTATAGTTCTGTAAATTTCAGAATGTTTATGGGTGAAAATACAGAGCAAGTCTGTATTTTACCTGCTACTCTGAAAATAAACAAATTCTAACTCTCTTCCTAACAGCAGCATGGAAGGACTCCAGGTTCACATGGTGCATTACCCAAGAATAATGAAATCCCTAGTGGATATTATATAGTGGATATCATAAAAAATATATTTTCTATTGTGACATAAGTCAAACTTCTTGATTCACCTTTTTAGCATTATTAGTTTGTCAACATCAGTAAAGACTAACTATTGAAAAATTCAATCATTTCAATGTACTTACAGCTGAATTTTGTCATCATGAGATCAACTATCCACAAAGCCTCAGTGCCATTAAGAAGTTTTGAGGAATATATTATTTGGTACTGCCAAAAAAACATAATTAAAAGAATGCATGTAAATGATATTCATTTTCTAATTAGAAATGTTTCATGATTATTTCATGTCTAAAGTACATTTGGGGGAAAAGCAGGACTTACATTATCCCAAAAGGCAGGTTCCAGCACAATCAATGATATACTGACAGAATTCACAGTAGGGTCCTGATCTTGCAACTGAAATTTCACAAAAAGAACCCTGCACTATTGCAGAATCTCCTTAATTTCAATAGGAGCCCTACCCACACCTAAGCAATTACACAGTCCTCCTATGTGGGAGTGACACCAGGGAGAACAGGACGTGTTCCTCCACACACCTGCAAAAATATCAGGATAAAAAAGAAAAAGAAAATTAGTAACATGCAGCAAAACCTACTGATAGGCTGTTTTATTAGAGCATTTAGCACAGACCAAAGGAGTTCCATACATCTTGAAGTTGCATATTATTTAGGGGAATTTTTAGCTCCTTCTTTAAAGGATGTTGGCTTAAAATTGCCAAAACATAAGGAGTTTATATGTAGTAACAGCACATTATGGAAGCTTTTGCTGATATGGTTGAAATAGAGGGTTTTTTAATTGTTATTTTCCAAAAATAAATTCTTGCTTCTTTGGTTTGTATACAAATCACTTTTTAGTGCTGAAGCCCATCTTCAAAAACCCAAAAACCTGGAAATTATTAAAGGATTTCAGAATCTAACAAAAGAACCAAAAGTTCCATATAAGCAGAATTCAGGTTTTTTTCTTTTTTTAATGAGCAGTTGTTCTCTTACTGCCTTTGATTTCATAAAAATAATCAGAAAATGGAGAAAAGTATCACAGTTTTTTAGTTCTTACTGCCAGGTTGATGGTTTTCAATTGGGCAGGAGGACAAAGAAAAAAAAAACAACCAAATTTCAGACTTTATGACCAACTTCAAGGCAGTAGTCTTGAAATATTTAATTGCAAGTGTATCTTCTCATGTGAATGCTTTTAAATATTCTATTTAATATGCATGACTTAGACTCCTGTTCTTCTGAGCAATTCTACTCTTTCTAAATTACAGTCCTAAGCTCAGTGTAAGAAGTGTTCTGTTTTGACCCCTAACATCAGCCAGAAAAAATGAAAACATCAGACATCTGACAAGTTAGTGCTGCCTACCTGAGCCTGCAAAGCAGGTGAACACCTCTGGCAAGTGTGATCTGTTCATTTCTCACTGACTGAGAAGCATGGACAGACTATTTTTTAATCATTGTGCCCATTATCATGCATCTCAAGATTTAACATTTCCTAAGTTGCAGTGTAATGTGGTAACTGATGTAGCCAGATTCTAAATGATCTTGTTTTCTGCCCTGGTACCTAGCTCCACATATTTCTTCACCAATGAAGTTAATGGGAATACAATGGATGTTTCCTGCACTGCTGCAGGAGTGTAGGTTGTAGGATGGTCAGGGACTCATAACCACAGTCTAAATTACAGTTAGTTTCTGGGGAGTGCTGCAAACACAGTTTTATTGTGTTGTCAGCCTAAGGAATAGCTCAGAGCTGACATCCAAACAGTCAAAGAAATGAAATACTGAAGCTGGCTCAATTATTTCCCTTCTCTGATGTGGAGAGGAAAAACATGCATCTAATCCAGGTACAGAAACTACCACAAAACTGAATGATTCACAAGTTGTTTGGGACACTAGAGGGCCCTGGCAAAACCAGGTTGGTTTCTTTCTATGACTAGCAGATGTGATGAAGTCCAGTTACCTCTCAGCAGCTTCTGTGTGCCACCAACACACCTGTGCAGTAATCCCTGGCTGGTTTCCCATTCCCTTCTAAAGAGACTCCCCTCAATTCCTCCAGAAAAGCTTCTGACTTGTAGGAGAACAGTAATTTGAGTTCTTTGTCTACTCCCAGCTCCTAAGTTTCACTCAGATCACAGAAACTTTGTGACCTCTCTATCATATGCCTCTGAAATTAAGCAGTGGATTAAAAAGTTATTAGAGGCAACACAATCCTATAAATCTTGTTTTGTTCAGAAACTGGGCAGGAAAACACTGTAGCATAATCACAGTGAAAATAACTAATTAATTTGATGTCACTTCATGTTTTCATTCAGGAGCTACACCACAAATGCAGCTGTAACAGAGCACAGATTTTTATGTGGTGATGGCATAAATTAATCCAGAGAATGTAGAGACTGTTTCAATAAAACTGTCTTTGTTTTGCCACTGGGAACCAGGCCCTAAATATATGTCACTTCATAAAGGGGAAAATTGAGCAGACATAAAGTTTTCTATTTCTTTTTTGAACTCACCAAGAATGGAGTTGACTGCCCTTCATGGAGATCCCTGCTTCTCTTCCAGTTCCATGCTGTCACTCCTAAAACTTCAGAGAAGTGATACACAGTTCAATAAATTAGCAGTAATGTTAAGTCTAATTAATCTATTCAGTGTAGCTGGACTTATGTGGGGGATTGGTTTGGTTTTAAAATAAGCATAGTGATTTTTAATGAGTCACCTGAAATCCTAATCCTACTGCTTGGATTCAGATTCTGATCTTCCAACTTGGGAAATAATATTTAATAAGATTTATTTCATATAAATTCTCCACATTATAATCTAAATGTAATAAATATTACTGAAGTAAAAGAACTGCATCAATTTCATTAAACCTTGAAGTCACTTAAGTGGAACCATTTAAGAAAACTAAAGAAAAAGTGACACTGAAAACTAAAGAAAAGAAAAAAGGAGATTGTTTAATCTGAAAAAGAAGAAGAAGAAAAAAGGACCTTTGGGTTATAACCCAATGCACTCTGCCTGCAAAATGCTGCTTCTTTCTGGCTTAAGTATTCAAACTTTTTTTAAATATATAAAATGGTAAATGGCCCTAACAAAGGTTAAATTAGTTCAGCAGTTGATAAGAGTGCTAAAGTAATTCTTACACAGGGTTCACTTCCTGGTGTGAAAGGGCTCACCATCTCTCCTACCTATTTAAACACACTTGCACTTCCAAAGCCAGCCTGGTGAAAGCTGGGAGAGTGTTAGTATTCCATAAAGATAAGAGAAAATATGGAATTAATAAGCCCTTAGTAGGGTTCTGTCAGTTTTATTCCTTACTATGCAGTTACTAAAGGAAAACAGCAATGTAGCCACTTTTGGAGATGCTAAAAAAAGGTCTGGGGCATCTCTCAGCACCCTCTGAATTGCTGATCATTGTCACCTTGTTTTTAATATGCTTAATAAATGTATACCTAATAATGATTACTTAATGAAGGCAGATACTAGAGTCAAAGTGAAGAGCTGATTAGAGCAGGGAGCTAGAGACAGAGTTAGATCCTCTGTAGACTCAATTTTTCATAAAATGGTTGAATTAAGTCATGTTCTGCTCTTCTCAGGAGAATTATGAGCATTATTAAAATTTTATCAATGTTTTGAAGCTCGATTTCAAAATTTCCCAGAAACTGGGAAACTAGAGAAACAAATTACCCTACAAACATCTAACTTCCATCCTTATTAAATAACAGAAACAAAGGCAGGAAGAAAACAATAGGAGAATCTCCTCAAAAGCCACACTACCTTCTCACCATTTGATGAGTCCTCTTCAGTTCAAGGCTGAAGTTCATGGGTGCTCTGGAGATCACTTGGCAACTGCTCTGCTGCAATTAACCCATGAATAAAAGAATGGGATTCAGTTTTCACAGCTACCAACCCAGCACTTTGCACAATCATTAAATCCACTAAAATGTTGAAACATTCAGAAGTTACAGTTAGGCCATTTGAGCAAAACTGTATCCTCAGGGATATATTCAGGATTATGAGTGAGGTCTATAGCTGTTAGAGTCAGTAGTATGAGATCTATAAGATAACCTTTCAACTACACTATTAGTCTTTATACTACATTAAGCATTTCACAGACTGAAAAAAAAAATAATTAGAAGTTTGCTATTTTAAAATAGGCAGTCTGTAGTTAAAAATAAATAAATAGGGTTTGTCATCTGGAAATTTACAGGAAATTGAATAAAGCAGATGCAAGTCCAAAGCCAGAACATACTTCTTGCAATCCTTACTGCCTACAGGAGCATCCTTAGATCAGACAAATCCAGATCTCTGTTTTCACAGCTCTCATGCTGTCCACTTCAGTCCTTTCTAGATCACAACCTCTAGCAGAAGTAACAAATCCCAAATCATGTATTTGTCAGGGTAAATCAGAAACTGAATGGCTACAGAAGGAAGCAGCAAACTCACACACAAAAGAGGACATTCAACTACAGTTACTAGGTTATTAAACTGAAACTTTAAACTTCAACTGATATCAAATTTACAGAAAAGGTCTGAAGGGAGGCTTAGATGAATCTGTAACAGGGATCAAGAAGAAGTATGGGGGCAAGGCAGGGTTGAAGTTAGAAAAATAAATAGAAAGAAATCAAAGTGGAATTCCCACTAGCTGTGTGTTCACGTGCCATCCAAACACAGAACACCAAAACAAGATGTAGATGTGCAATTATTGAAAAGATGATCATTACTACAGGTGGGTGTTTCTTGGTGCCCTCCAACTGGTCTAACTCACCTAGGAACTGGAAGCAGATGAAGATGAGGGAGTAACTTACAAGTACCCAAAGAATCTAACTAGAAAGTTACACAGTAATGACACCATGTCAGATTTCGTTTCCATTTCAACAAACTCCTCTAATCCTCACAGTTGGAAAAGAAATCTTAGAAACACACAGCCAGGTAATTTGTAAAGTAATGTGTGCTTGAGTCAGAAGACAGCTTTCCAGCTTCCTAATCATCCCTGTCTAGCTGAGAGCTTCTGGGCTATTTTGGCAGGTAAGTATCTTGCTTTGGTTTTGCCACCTCTCATCTGGACTTGGACAATTCAGCATAGCCAAGTGTGGAATCTGCTGGGTGTAGGAAACTCCAAGCACAGGAAGCTGGGGGAACATAATCTCAGCAGTGTGGGTTATTGCAAGTCCCTCTCATCCTCTCCATACTGATTTTCTCTGGTGTTATAAATTACAAATTCAGGGTCTAAAATCCTCCAGGGCCTAAATCCAGGATTCCTAAAGCAATGCCTACTAGGTGTCTAAGACTGTTTTGAACAGTTTCCCCTCTTCTCACATAACTTGAGCAACAAGGGAGAAAAAAAACCTCTCATTTCTAGAGACAGAACTTACTGGGGGCTGCTGCAAGTCTCTGGAATGAATGTGCCCAGGAGCTAAGTGCCATCAGAAATCTGTGTTTTGCTTGAAGAAGAAAAGCCACGAGTTTGATTTTGCATCACTGACATAACACACACGTGGCAAGAAAAGGCAGATAAACTGGCAGCATTAAACTGCACAGGCTCCTTCCCCTGGCAACAGGAGAACAGGTAATAATATGACAAATGCTGGGCATGGCACATACTGCAGTATGAAGACATTCTCTGACAATATAATGGTACTCTCAGAGGAAAAGAATCTGTAACAGAGAACAGGCACTACTAGAAGTTGTTTAGGTAGTGCTGTAATGAGAACTGCATGAGGGAAGGAGACCATTATAGCAACTGCAGCTCAACCTTGTATCTGCTACCATAACTGATAAGACTGCCACCATCCTGATGAGCCCAAGTTGTTGTTTGGAATGGAAATCTGATCTAAGGAATTGTCATCCCTTTTAGTGAGGCTCAAAATCCCTTTCTCTCTCTTCTGTCCTCAGCTGTGTTCCTGCTGTGACTTTTTGGCTTCACTAGTCACTGAGGAAACAAACTGATGATCCTCTCCCAGATGCTACAGCCAAAGAATGCAATACCCACCTCAGATTACATGGATTTCTAGACTATAGCAATTGCCTTTCTCTCTTGTTCTGATACTCAAATATTTGCCCGTTCTGATCCTGACATGATGAGAATTATGCATTATTCAACTTTAGACTGGAAGATGTAAAGTCTATTACATTGGGTTTATGTTTTGAGCAGTCCTAAGTAATCCTGAGAGTAATGATGGTGTAACAGCAGTATAGTTGTTTTTTTTTCCTCTTTGAAATACAAGAACAGAATAATGAAGAGAACTATTCAGGGTGCTTACACATCCTAACAGTCACTTCTGACTGTACAGGATTGGGGCCTGTGTGTCTTAAGTATGGAATCTGAGATCAACTAGTAGGTATTAGGGGGATGTAAAAATGCCACTTTCATCAATAATCTTAATGAAACCTTAGGAATTACATCTGAAAGGACAATAGTGGGATTCAGATAATACCATGTCCTGTTAAACAGGATGACACACTACCTTCTGTATCTTGGTTGGAAAAAAAAAATGTGAAAAAATCTAGAATTAATTCAAGGCAAACCTAGACATAACCTAAATACAGGGAAGAGATATCAGCAACATAATAATTTTCTATTTTTCTTTACTGTTCTCATTGCTATTTCTACTGCAAAATCCTCCTTTCACAAGCACATAACCTTTAGGAAAAAAAAACCCTAGAAGACATTTACTCTCATTCTTTTCAGTTGAATTCTTTTTAGTTTAGTTTAATTCTTTTTAGTTGAAA
>WYEA01004219.1:0-137538 GCA_033558465.1 Alcedo atthis | reverse complement strand
CAAAACATGCTTCTAACTTCAGAAAAGTGCAGTTAGTTAGAAGACTTAAGCTGAAAAGCAAAACCATTGCACAGAATCTGCCTGTTTTTCACTCAAACCAGGACAGCAGAACAGCTTCAGTGGTAGCTCCCAATCCTTGAACTTGCTCCACTGATGAGCTGCAATAGCCCTAAAGACCTCCCAGCTGTCTTTCTGCCTCTTTCAGGCAGCAAGTCACTGATCACTACAGGGAGCCATATGCCCTTATTTGGAAGGAAATGGATTAGAGGAGCTTTGATTAAAGAGAGAGGATATTTTTAATGGACACACAAATTTATGTTGTTCAGTATTCTTTTGTTACACTCAAGTAAGGAGAGTTTCTTTGCATTGGCTGAAATGGTTTATATGAGCAGGTATCTGGCAGTTTTGCTTTGTGGTAGATTATGCAAAGAGAATGAAGGTTAGAGAAGAGGACAGAAAGACTATTAACAGGGAAATTAATAATTTTATGAGTTTTACAGAAAGGCTTAGGCTATAATCAAAGTATATACTATGATATGCAGAACTACTGAAGGACACAGTTAATGGTTAAGAGTAGATAATATTTAGCATTTATATAGGTCTCTACAGTTTCAAAGAACTATGTAAACATTAATTCTCAATATTTTAAGATCTCTATTTAGATAAGTAGATTCCTCTTAGAAAGTTCTATGTAGCACAGATGCTTACATCTACTTAGAAAACAGGACAAACAAAGCAATGTCATCACTGGCTTTGTAAATTAGTTAAGCACAATTACCCCCCTTCTGCTGATGGAAATGCTGACGTTTAACGATATCAGGAACATTCTGAGGCATGTAAATGATATAACTGAAATTAAATTTTAGGAATGGTCTACCATTCAATTCTTATTTTCTGTTTGCAAAGTAAATCTAAGGATGAATATCGTTTAGTGATGTGAGATAGACAAATATATTTACATGAAAAATTTCCCAGTCATGATATTTCTGTTCTTCTAACATTTCCATCACAACAGTGTAATTTGGTGATATTTGAAGCCTATGCCATAACTACTTTGGGGTATGGGAAAAGATACAGGAATAATAGTCATAATATGGTGTGATTCTGAACACTGTAAAAGAACAGACTGATTTCACAGCACCTATTAATTGATCTGTTTGGGGCCTTTTAAAAGATCTTTCCTTATCATCTTTAGCTCTTCAAAACACACAATAAAGTCTGGTGTGAAAGACTGATGTCCACCAGAGTCTGCAGAGATTCTGTAATAACATTAATGCCACTTAGGAGTTAACTCAGAGACCTGATGATAATTAAAAATGTCAACATCATTAAATATTTCATTTTTCAAACAGGAACCAAGAGGTTGAGTCACATATTTGCATAATTTACATAACAGCCATCTAATTTTGGTGATTGAATTGATGACACCTGGGATGTCTAAGCTTTTTTGTTTTTTTTCTCTCTAGTCCACAAAGAATCAGATTCAGAGAACTTTTAAGATCTTATCAGTGTACTGAAGTTCCACTACAACTATTTAAATAAAAAAATGAGAGAACACAAGCAATCTTATTGTGATTTCTCACATCATTTGTGATAAGTATGATGGCAGATGATACGGATGGAGCACAGAGAGCTTTTCTCACTTTATTGTACACACCTGACTCCTGCTAGGAAGATAAATGGCAATGTTGTCAGTCAAAAATATTTTAATATTTTCTCTCTCAAGTGGTACTAAATAATATTACAGCATTGCATCAATTATCTTATTACAACCTAGCTTTCAAGAATAGTAAATTAGGTCTTGAAAAGTAAACTAAATTAAACAGAAATAACCTATCATTAAAAAGTGCAACCTGGAAACTTCACAGTATACTCTATTGCATTTCTAATTTGCAGAATAATGTCCCATTTGTAAACTGGCAAGAACCAAGGAGTAGAGCAAAGACGACTCTTCATGCTGTGGGTAACTTCATACTTTAGAATGATAAGTGTTACAAGTTTTGCATTATAAATGTGTTTCTGGAGTTGGCAGCTATGATTTGGGGGTGGTATTTATTTTATTTTTGCATTAATATCATAATATATGGATCCAGAATTTAGGTAGTACATTGCTACAGTAACTGTAAAAAAATCTAATAACCCAAAATGGACTAGAATAAAATCTTGACTCATAGGAAATTCAACTGTCATGAGACAAGAAGGGAGGTCTTCTCATGAATTAATAAAGAGCTTAAATAGTAGGATTAAGTGATCAGCTCCAACAAAAATAGAGGTTTAACAGTGAAGTCCCTCAGGGAGCTCTGCTGAAATATCTACTACTCAACATAAATGATCTAGAAAAGAAAATGAATAATTAGGTGACTAAGTGTTCTGATGATACAGAATTCTTCAAAATAATAATGATGAATAGTGACTGTTAAGAGTTGCAGCAGATTTCGACTGCAGAACAAGGAGCAAATGAACAATACTATTGATAAATATAAGGTAATGCACACAGCAGGAAAAGCTCATCATTAGAAATACACAATGAAAGTCACTAAACAAGTTACCATTCTGAAGAGATATTTGTCATTATCCATAATTCTAGGAAAGCATTACTAGCCCTATACTCAGTGACAATAAGTTAAAAAAAAATTGAAAAAAAAAAGCTAAGAAAAAGAACAGAGTTAGAGAGACCATCATCATGGCATCACATACAGTCATAGCATAGTCACATCATGGATTACCAATTCATTTCAGTATCCTTCACTAAAAAACAAGACTATCAAAAAGGGGAAGGTATAAAAAGTAACTGTAGGGATTGTTTTCAATACTAAATAGATTCTGACACATTGACTTGGAAAAGTGAACTCATGTACTTAAAATAATGAATAGAGAATAATATTTTTTTTTGTTAACAATATTAAGAAACATGAAGTATCATGAGTGTTAAAACGAAAGCACATACTTTTCTAGCACAATTAAAATCTTGCAGAGTTCATTGCTATGTGCTTTTGATCTATAAGGGGTTTGAAAAACAGACTGCATCATGGACAGGAGGCCCTGACAGGCAGCTCTGACAATAAAGCCTCTGGCTGTGCATGTAGGGCGAAGAGTCAGAAGAAAAACCCAGAGGGATGCCACTCTGTCCTTTCTCATGGCAGATGCAGAAAGATTGGTTAGATCAAAGTTTCAGTCAAAGCGCTTTTATGATCTTGTGCAGTTTATTTCTTGTTACTCCACTTCAGCTCCTCATCTGTGAAATAAGGATAAAAACATGCCAACCTTCCTCTGGAAGCACGTTATGAGATTTTCCGTAACATCCTTAAAGATGCTTCAGATATGTAGGTTGCAGACTCTAGTTTTGATTGCAAAAATGCTCTGACATTTCCTTATAATTAAATTATTTTAAGTGTCTTCTAAATAATATGGAGACAGTTGCACCTAGTTATCTATCTAGTTTTATCTAGTTATAGTAACTTCTAAAGAGGAATGACATTGAATGGAAATTGTATTGGCATGTTCATTCTGCCTTATTTATTAAGGGGAGAGCTGTTAATGTTGTGTCTGGGCCAGCCTCTGGTTACATATGCACAAATCTCTAAAATCACAATTCAACTGCATTTTAATATATATGTCTAGCAGACTGCTATTCCCAGGACCATTAACTCAAGTGTTAAAGTTTCCCTGTCTTTTACAGAGATGTAATGGATCCTGATCATACAGTCTCAAATAGTCTCTTTGCTGCTGGAGCAACTATGGCTTTTTCTACAGCCTCTTTTTGCAGCAATTGCTCAATTACTAAGTCTGTCTTGAGTGCTCTTTTCTGACTTGCCTGCTAATGAAGCAGGTTGGAGAAAGATGCCACAGTGTCTATTACTTTGCATGCAAGAACCACTTCCAAGTGAGTGGTGCCTTGACCTGTGAAAGTAAGATGTCCATATTCCCTGTAAAAAGCAATCTTGCTCACATGTATTCACCTCTGTTAAACATTCTGCTGCTTCTGGATTTTCCTCTCTAGGCAGCTTGAAGGCCACTGAACAAAGAGTTTTTCTAATATATCATAATTACACAAACACCTGTGCTGAGTAACCTCGTACTGAGCTACTCAAGTTTTTTTGTGAGGTTCAACAATGCTCCACACTCCTAAGCTGTAATCTGACAGTCTAACAGCTGGGTGTAGGGTACAATGAAGTGCAGATGGGAATTCTAGAGCTAAGTCTTTCAAAGAAATGTGCCCAGATGTAGCACAGTATTGATTTTGATATAGTTGTACAACACATTTTTGCAACGTAAAACCTCTTCACTGTAAGAGCAAAACAGGAACTAAAGAGAGCATCATTTGCAGGTGTCTACTGCAGAATAGATTATATGAAAAATTTAATAGATCGTTTTTTCAACTCAATACATAAATGCCACCTTGCACAGAACTGTGTACAAATTGTCTTTTTAGACATTTTATTTCCTATTCCAAAAGCCAGATTGGCTTTTGGAACCCATAAAATCTTGTTTGGAGTCATACAAACTTTAGAGCCTTCAAATCTCCAAGTTATTCTTTACTAGAGCTGTTCCTCGTAGCACTCTCTTCTGCAAAGGCATCTTAAAAAATATAAATACCATACACTGCATTTGAAAGTGATCATCACAGTGGTTTTTCAGAATATCTTGAATGACTTGCTCTGTCTTCATCCATCAAATAGAGCTGGTTTTTTTAGATGAGCAGTAAGCCTAGCCCCATCCTCAAACTTCTCTATAAAACTTGATAGGATTTTCAACATCTAAACAAGTCAGTATAGTCTAAATTTTTCTCACATCAACATTATCTGGTATCAGCACAGATGATTTAAACACTTTCAAATATATTAACATGGAAGATCTCTTTCTCTTCACTCCAATTGATACAAACATTTTTAAAATTTTGTTTTAGTATGGTTACAGCTTCCTGAAAAATATGTCTACTAATGTGTTTGTACATTAGCGTTAAAGAACTAGATCTTTCAGTTTAGCATCAAAGTCTTTTTTTTTTTTTCAGAGTATTGCTAGTACTGGCAGTCAGAACCTTCTTACAACTTTAAAGCAACAAAAATCTAGTGTTTTCATATATAGTTACTGTTTTGAACTTGGAGAGGAATTGGAAAGTTTCTACTTTCTTACAAATGCTATAAAACACAACAAAGGTTATATTTTTATATTCAATCATACTTTTTAAAAAGTGAGAAGTTGAGAACTATGTATATTAATATCTGAGAATGTTAATTTGTGATAATATATTAATATTTATAACAGATTTCCTATGATTTAAAACAAAAATCATAGGAAAGGTCAAAGAAGTCAGATGATCCTGCCCTGAATTCTCTCTACAGCAGTGGTCACAGGTGGATTGCTCCAGAATAAAAGGGTAAAAACTGAGTAATAGTTTTCCAGGGTACTCCTGGAATCTCCAACACCTCAAAGGTTCCTAATGCTTAAGTGGTTCCTCTTTCCTTAGCAGCTTTAATTTTTTTTTTCTTCCCCATATTTGTCCATTTTCCTTTTGAAACTATGTAAGCATTTAGCATTCATTTTTAGAAAAGTATACATAATTGCAAAGACCAGAGGTTTGGCTTAATTTTATCTGCCTTTGTTTTTAATCTGTTTAGTAAACAATCTGCTTACTATGAAGCATGGAGATTTAGAATATCATTACAAAAACCCCAAACTGTTAAATGATGAGCCTGACAAAGGATAAATTCCTTTTAAAATTGCCTAAGGGTTGCAGAGGATTTAAACAGTTGGGAATTAAAGAATGATGGAGCAGTTGCAGCTCAGCCATGATCTACTTTGCCCCAGGATGTGACTTGCACAGAACAGAAGCCAGAGAAGTGTGATACTAACCTAAAGCAAAAAATTGTTCTTTCTCTGTAAAACATCATAATGTTTTATTCTAGAGCTTCAAAACTGGACTCCTAACCATTACATGAACCAGACTGCAAGACCAACAGGTGTGGAGCTATGAGGCCTCTGGTGCTAGCATATTACAATTGCACTTTTAAACTACTGCTATGTCAGTTACTTTCAACTGAAATTATCATCATAACAAAGTGGAGTTTGACTATGATGTGGATAAATGTCATCAGTGACAAACTCAATCAGAACACAATGAGTTTCATTCTCCATTACTTATTTTTGCAGTACTATCTGCAACTGTTCAACCACTGTGGGTTCCAGAAGGTCCAATTAAAGAAGGACAACTAGCTACACTGCTGTGAACAAATAGTGTATTTGATTCTCCAACTCAAAAATCAATTAGTCTAATGAATTACTTTAAATGGGGAACATTTAAATTAGACTAAATGAGAAGAATAAAGAGAAAACCAATGTGACTTCCAAACTTCTACGACAAAATTTTATATATATATATAACATATATGATTTCCCATATATATGGTATACACTATATCATCAAGGCTCTGAGCAACCTGATCTAGTTGAGGATGTCCCTGCTTACTGCAGGGGAGTTGGACTCAATGACCTTTGGAGATTCCTTCCAATCTGCGTCATTCTATGCTTCTCTGATTCTCTGATATACACAATATATACACAAAATATACTGGATATTCTTTATATCATGTGGCATCAGAACTGGATTTTTTCTGGGTGTAGTTCATTAAGTATCAACATAGTTTGGTGGGATGTGTGGTTTCTGTGGGTGGCTTTGGTTGATTTTATCTTTGTTTTTAAAACTGGACATTAACAAAACTGCCAAGCAAGTTTACTTGACCTGTAATAAATGTGAAAGTATTACACTTCTGTGAACAAATCTTTTAGCTGACACAAAACCAGATTTTATTATTTGTCTTTGAATATGTGTTCAGATAAATACAAAGTAGAAGGTGGATAATGTGTCCTTGGTATCATTCAGTAACATTATTACTGGACTGTAGTACATTAAGATAAAAAAAGGCAAACAAAGTCAAGAAACATGACAGACTCTCTTTCTTTCCTCTGTGGGCCAACTGCCCTTTCTTCTCCTCTCCATCCTTCCCCAAAAGACACACTATGAAAAAGATCATGATACTATAATTTAATTCCAAGTATGCCTTTATTTTTGACACTTCTATGTGATTAGCCTAAGGGGTGTTTTCACACATGCCATGAAAGGCAAATCCTACAAGGACAATAACAAAAAACCTATTAATTTTGAGGATTTCATTTCCTTCATCTTGAAAGACCAATTTCAGCCAAATACCAGTCACGTATCTAGGCCTTGAATCATGCTCATTCTTACACCATTCTGCAAGAACCCACAAAATCCATTTAAAAAACCAGTAATGCAGTTAGTGCTAAGTGATAGCAGTGCAGTTCTGTCATAACATCTGCATCACCTAATCAATTACAAATAGTAGAAAGAAAACAAAAGCAGAACTCTGAGTCTAAGTGTTAAACCTACATAGTTTTTCATATTAAACATAAATTTGTGTGTATTTTATTGTCCCATGGTAGAGCAAATATGTTTTCATATATATAATTCTGCCTCTCACTTTCTTACTTACTAGTTATAAAGATACTTGGTTCCTCTACTGAGTTACTGTTGGAAAAAAAAAATACTACTTTTATTAATCTGATTTTTTCTACTTACCTAGTTATTTATGAAAGAATTCATAATGTCATTCCTTCCCGCTCTATCTGGATTTAGAATTCGTTCACAAATTTGTGTTTTGTGGTAGAAACAAGGAAATGGAAGAAAGCTAAATAGTAAGAGACAGGTCTTTCACAACTATGTTGTTGCCAAAAAATTGTAAAACTATTTAAATCTCAAAAAGTACACACCTTTTACTGTAAAAATAATCAAAATACAATATGTCTTAAAACAGATTTTTTGCATTTTTTAGTGGTTTTTGTTTTAATTTTAAGCAGAACTTTGAAGATTTTGAGCACTTTTTCAAAAAAGGCTTGGCTAGCCTAGAAAATGGAAAAATTCTCTCAATTCAAGATTGCTTCAAATGAAGGAGTAGGCATTAGGTACAGAAATACCCTTGTTTTTCCTGTACTTCAGCCCAAAAGTTCCCTAGCATAGAGCACAGATGTTTTTCATGAGTGAACTGGTTTTCAATGAGATGCATACTGAAATAGTCTCACACTACTCTAGCAGCAGAACTGCAGTTCAAGCTGCACCTGCAGTTCAGAATGCTTACCTTCTTGGAAAGAAGGAAATCAATCCATCAATAAAGCCTGGAAGAAGAAAGCCTGGTATTGGGACTAATCACATACTATGCAACTTGGATAAATTTGATGGAGATGTGCACATTCCTGTGCCTCATCCAGTATGATATGGCTTTGCAGTTACAGGGCAGCACGAAGAGGGAAGTCACTGTTGATGCCTCTAGGGAAGCACCCTAAATGATTTTACTCCCTATAGAAAGCTCTGTGACAGAGCACAAACTCTTCTCTCTTGGAGAACAGAAGCAGATTCACCCAGGTTGACTGCTTGCAGAGAGCCTTACTTCTGTTTCCTCTGAGGCAATAGGTTAGTTCCTTGCCTCAGGTACCTGGGGAAGCTTTCAGAGAATCATGTAAATAAGTGGCTAAAGCAGGAAATAAGTGCCCAGGATAGGTGAAGTTTATATAATAATGGAAGCTTTGCAGGAGTAACGTGCTTCTAATCATCTGTGACTTGTTCCAGTATTTCTGTTAAGGCTTGTTTAATGATTAGCAACAAAAGGTTTATCCCAAAAACTATCAACAAAATAGGAGAATCCTCATATTTATATAAATTTATATAAAAAATACAGTTATTCTATCAGTACTAAACTTGGGAAAATTTTGGCATATTTCTTCTTTGAAAACATATGGATAATAAAGTGCTGCCAATACTGTAGATGTACAAGCCTGTAGGGAATGACACGAGCTCCTAGAGTGTATAATCAGAAATATATAATATAACGAAATCAAGTGAAACCTAAGGGAATCTCTATAGAGGAGGAAAAAGAGAGTTAACAGTGGAAAAAAAAAAAAGCACATCACAAATATGATATTTTTTTTTATAACTGATAAGAAGTCTTAGACTTGGATGCATTACTCATAAAACATGCTTACAAGAACTTCAAGGCTTTCATAATCCATTTGCAGCAATTGCAAGTCTGCTCTTATGTGCTTGTTTTAGCTGCTGTAAAGAACTGACTACATAGGAATAGGTACAAACTCTCCATTAATTTAATTTCTCAAAGCTGGAAGCAGTTTCATGCTACTCTTTTCCCTTCCCATTGAGTGGAAAGTCAATTGCAGTAGCAAACTGCTAGATTTTTGTTGCTTTGGTTGTTGGGATGCCTGCACAAAATATCTTAAAATGCTAGAGTACTGAAGCCCTTCACTATCTCTTGCCAGGCACACCAAATGAGCAAAGTTCCATTCTTTGAAGCTGCTACCATAACCATGCTCTGAGCTTGGAAATTATATGCATAAAACACTCATTAAGAACCAAGTTTCCTATATGTAACATTCAATTGTACAACAATCTTACTATAATACTGGAACTAAGTTGCCTGATTTCAGATTCCCAGTCCTGTTAATGCTCCACCTCTCATGAACAATTACAAAAAAATCTTACTATGAAGGAAAGAATATTCCTAATGTAGACTTGATGTTAGCATAGCATTTTTATCAGGAATAATTTTCAAAAGACATGGTGTTTTAAAAAAACTAGCATACAAAAAGCATGAAACATGAAGACCTTTTTTAAAAATCCAACTGCTATCAAACTGCTGAAAGATAGCTCCTGTAATGAATTCCCATCTAAATCCATGGTGACATTTTTTAAATTGAATGCCACAATTTCAGCTAAAAAAAAAATAAAAATGTATTATTCATTAACCTAGGTATCAACAAGCAATAACTTTAGAAAAAATTAGCAGCTTCAGTAAAACTTCTGTTGGTATTTGAGCTATCAGTAATCCTTGTGATAGAGAGGGGAAAAAAAATAAATAAATCGAAAGACACTGGCTAACCACGAAGCAATTTGATCTAATATAGAAGTGCTTGGGTACAACTGAAGTACAATTTCATTCATCCTGCTAATAGAAACAGACTGGATTTTCATCCATATCTGTGCTAAGGGCATGAAATAGATGAAAAAGTCTCAGAGAAGGTCATAGTCATGAACTGAGAATGAAGCAAAACCACTGTCTTCAGAGAGTTGAGGATTTCTGTAATAATGAAAAACTGGCAGCTGGACTTGTGCTGTAAGAGACAAAAGCTTTTGTCAGGACAGGAAATAAAAGTGGGGAATAAAGGCCTGAAGACAAAAGTTTGTTGAGTAATGATTTAGCAGAATCACTATGTTGCACTGTTTCCTCAGGACTGTCATCTACCTGTACAACATACAAGGCTTGCCTATGTGAGAATGTTTACCAAAAAAACCCATGAAATGAGAAATTCTTAGAAAAAAACAGGGATATGGCATTCATATGTTCAAGTGTGTTTGGAAAATATTTATATTTTTTCTCATATTAAATAAAATGAGTTTCTATTGCTGTCTAGATAATTTTGAGGTTTTTCAGGAAACTCCAACTCTAATTTTGTGGTGGCTGAGTCCTCATGAGAAACCAGGAGGTATCCCACTGGTCAGTAAGAAAAAATTGTAACAGAACAGAATCTAAAACAGCAGGAAAAATCCAGATCAAGCTTTATATTATAGGGGTAAATGGATGCTACACTGAGAGGAGAAAATAAAAAGGAAGTGCATAAGAACAAAGTGGAATAATACACAACTGAGCTATAGAAAAGACAAGTGAATTGAACACATTTTGTTGAAAAGAAGCTAAAGGGGTTTTATGCACAATAAGTAAATAAGATGCATGAACAGGGGATAAAAAGAATATGGAAGATGAGTGAGGAAGAAAAGTGTTGTGAAAAGAAAGAATTAGTGTGGTCTTTTCTCCTAATTTCTTATATTTTTATACTGTTGATTTACATCTTCTGTTACATATTTTTCCCCCAAACACAAAGCCCAAAAGAATAACACTTCAATATTAAATTGTTCATAATCAAGGCAAAGGGAGGGCAAGTACAACAGACTTAGAGTAGATATTTGTTGAGAGATAATAAAAAGAACTTCAAAAACTAGCCCAGATTTGGCAAAGCTTGTAGGCAGGTATTTATAAGGTCCTTTGTAATACAAGAAAACTCTTCCATATTAATTTATAATTATTGCATAATTTGTGCACACTAGCACATGCTCCAGCAAGTTCAGAATGGAGTTTGAGTTCTTAGATGATGTAGACACTTAAATCCTCTGATATATTTGACGTTTCTAGGTTTATAATGACGTTTATAAAAATAGAGAAATAAGAGAAAACTTATTTCTGATAGCACAGCTATCAGGGAATGAAGGGAGATTCATTTGGCCTGCATAACATGATCAGAAGCGCCAACTGTTTATAATACATAACCAGTATTAAAATAATGACATTATAGTAACATTTCTAATCCATGATTGATCTCGATCCTTTGCAACCCTGAACATCTGCTGGAGCAACATTACACATTTTGACTGTTCTCTGATATCTGATAAAATATATGTGAATTATAGCAGAATAAGGGAAGGAAATTAAAAGGTACACATGGTGGGTTGACTCTGGCTGGTTGCCAGGCACCCACCAAAGCTGATCCATCACTCCCCATTCTCAGCTAGACAGGTGACAGAAAATATAATGAAAGACTCATAGGTCAAAACAAGGGCAGGGTGGTCACTTGTCAATTAGTATCACAGGCAAAATAGACTCAACTCCAAGAAACTAATTTATTACCAAACAAATCAGAGTAGGGTAATGAGAAAAAAATCAAGTCCAAAAAACACCTCCCCCCACCCCTCCTTTCTTCCTGGACTCAACTTTACTCCTGATTTTCTCTATCTCCTCCCACACTAAGCACTGCAGGAGGACTGGGAAAGGGGTTTTCAGGCAGTTAATCAGAAGTTGTTTCTGCTGATCCTTCCTCTTCATGGGGAGGACTCCTCACACTCTTGCCCTGCTCCAGTGTGGGCTCCCTGCCCCAGGAGACAGTCCTCTATATTAACTTTTCCAATGTGAGTCCTTCCCATGGGCTTCAGTTCTTCATGAACTGCTCCAGTGTAGGTATCTTCCATAGGGTACAGTCCTTCAGGAACAGACTGCTCCAGCTTGGGTCACCCATGGAGTCACAAGTCCTACCAGAAAAGCTGCTCCAGAATGGGCTTCCCACAGGGTCACAACCTCCTATAGGAATGCATCTGCTCCAGCATGGGGTCCTCCATTGGCTACAGTTATCTGTGCCACTGTTAAGCTCCACTGTCTGCAGGGGACAGCCTGCTTCACCATGGTCTTCACCATGGGTTGCATGACAGTCTCTGCTCCAGTGCCTAGATCACTTTCTCCCCTTCTTCTCTGACCTATCTGCAACCCATGGTGGAGATTGCATTGGCTTGGTCTGAGATGGAGTCCATTTTCCCCATACCAACCCTCTTAGTGCTGAGCTTTCTACTGATAGCTAGAAAGGTGTTGGTAACACACCAGTATTTTACAAGCAAAATCTAAATATGCACATTGGTTTTCAAAAGTCTGAGTTAACAACCTGGTTTAGAGTATTATATAGAAAATGCTCTTTAAAATGACAACAGTATCCAATAAGTATCATGGAAGGCTGATGGCAATTCTTAATTGCCAATGGAATTCTTTATTCTAAACTATGGATTAAATATGTACTCTTGAACAAGCTTTCTGATAACTGGGAATAACAACTTTAATATGTTTTAATAGTGTCAGTATTGATTCTTGCAATTTTGCTCAATTTTCAGGGGGTCTCATCTGAAATAATAGAATGTATGTCTCAGAGTTTGAGCTGATGATGATAACCTTTTAAATAGAAGAGGTCCAGGCTATAGACTGATATAGGCAATCTACCAGGGGGACTGGCAACACAAATGCCCATCCAAAGTAGTAATCAGCTGAACAGGTATCAGCTGCTGTCAGGAAACCACCAACCCTCAACCAGTCTCTATTAAACATGCCAGGTCAAAGTTCAGGCCTGTTAAAAGAATCCTAATCAGAAAAAAAAAAAAAAAAGGGCATTCACTATTAATTTGATTTTCAATAAGTAAAGGACTTAGAAATCTCAGTAACATATGAAGGTTTATGAAAACTAGGATTGGGACATGGCAGACAGATTGAATTTCATTTACAGAACATGTGTCATATTCTTACCAATGCATTATCTCTAAATCTGGAAACTGGGGACATAAGTGTCATGCATAAATAGTGATTTTTTTTTTCCCTCCAATTTATAAATATGTAAATACTTCTGCCTCAAAAGAAACTGAATAGAAACTATTTGGTGGACTTATAGTAAATAAAAATCTAAGGAGACATGTGTGGTATATTTCAAACATAGAACATGCAGCTAAATCATGAACTCAGAAACAAACCCAAGATCACTATTATTTGACAAGTTATCTGTCCAAGAAACTTTGAATAAATTTGACACAGACTTGGGAAAAGATTTCATAACACTTTTAGGACCCTATCTACATCCAGCAACACAGAACTGTGTCCAGAATCTGTCTAAACAAGACTCTATGACATTTTAATTCGTATTAATTTGCTACACTGGGACATCTGTAAGTAGGGGCTTTCTCTGTAGTCACAAAAGTTGGGATAAGTCCATTAAATGCTAAAATGCATATCTTCAGAATGTTAAATTCCTGGAAGCTTTAACTAGAATATTTAGTTCACCATGTGAGCATTTGTTCATTTTTATTTTTTCCATGTTTCAGACTGTACTCCTTATTGGAAAGGAAAAAAAGAAGCAATCTCTATTATCATACATAGTTTTCTATGGCAGAGTATTTCACTTAATGAAGAAATAAACCCCTATTTGTAATTCGATTTTATGAAACACATCTAATAATTCCTGTCATATATCCGATGGTTTCCTTACCAATTATAACTTTTCTTCATGTTTAGTAGCTACTTTGCTTCAGGTACTAGGAAGTATTCTAGCTCTAAAAGTCTTCCAAAAGTTTAACAAATGCAACTTAGACAACAAATAAGTCACTTAATGTTAAATACCAATGGAAATACTTGTCTGAGAGAATGATTCTACAGGTTGGTAGGGTGTTAAGAATGAACCCAAATTCAAGTATGTTTGTTTTCATTCATGACTAAACAAAGCAACAGAAGTGTAGTAACCACTAGGCTGAAATCCTATCAGGTGTAACAAAGTCTAGTGCCTCATTTTAAGCAAAGCATATTGCTCTGTCTCCCAGTCCATTAGTCCTCATTCGATGCAAGCTTTGCTATGCATAACTAATATCCTTTCAAACTATTTCTGAAAATTTGAGGTTAGTACAATATAAAAAATGAGAAGGTTAATGAAAATATTGTTAGATTTATTAAGCCTCTCTAGAAAATACAGGATTTCAAAACCTGTTTTTAGCATTTAATCAGCAATATGTGTTTCAGGTTTTCAATAAATACAGGAACTTATCACCCATTTTCCAAACACTTCAGTAAAGAAACTTAGAAGGAAAAAGAGAAAATCAATCAAAAGCCTATCTTTCACCTGAAGAAAACAAAATCAGTGAGGGAAAGAATTTACTCCTTGATTCTTCAGTGAATTTGTGAATGATATTGATACATTAAATACTTGACAAAATAAAAGGAAGAGAAGGAAAAAAGAATGGACAAGAAAGTAAAATCCAACAAAAGCCTTACGTTTAAAGGCCATAAATCAGTCCCAGAAATCCATTGATTCTATACAGAACCCATCATGCCTCTCCACATGTACTAGAGTGATTTAAGAGTTAGCCCACAGCTCAATATTTCCTCCTACCAGTGCAGATTCTTAAGCTGTAAAAATTTTTGGCTTCCTTGAGGTGACTATATTTGTCATGTTTAAAACCCACTGTAAACCACTCTATTAGTCTTCCATCTAAGAGCTGCAATTGGTGACAAAGTAATAATAGTACTCTTGTTAAGGAAAATGGGCCACAGCTCACTAACTCCTTTGCAGTTTGTCCACTGCATTGGGTTGAACAAACTTTTGCTAACTAATCAAACAAACTTGAAATAATATAAGCATAGGCCATCTCTTCTATTTTGAGCTCTAGCACTTCCTTGGCTTGAGTCAAGTCAATAAAGAGCAAAGAAGCAGTCTGTGAAGTTGGAACTCTTAAAATGTGGTGGGTTTTTTTTATTTATAAACCATTAAAAATAGAATTACTTCCACAGTTCACTTTTTACTCAAAATATTTCACCTTTTCATTGCACTAGCTTCCTGTTGGCTCTAGGTATATGCGAGTGATTAAGACACCAGCACTACTGGACCTCAGGGAAGTCATCCACTCTCTCAGTACCAGGTTCATTAAAAGTCGAACAAGAAATTATGAGGAGTATGTGCCAGTCCCTAGCTTTTTGAAACTGACATTTTCCAAGTTCCTTCCAGAGTCATGAGTGTAAAATAGAGACTAACAATTGCAAGTCAAAACTTTGCTACAGTACATTAAGCAGGACAATCAGACTACCAAGGAATGCCTACAGCTACTAAGGTGTGAGTGTCATGGTATTGAACCTTTGATTAGATCAAATTAGAATCAGACTTTTTAAAAAATCTGTATACAGTAATGCAAAATGAGAAAGTATGTATACATAGCAAATTGTCCTTGCTGTTCTGTAATATGCTGGATGTACCCAGGATGTGCAGCAACATTCAAATAGATTTATGGTTTTCTTACTACAAAAGGGAGCAAGGTCAATAGCTTCTAGAAATACTAACTTAGTATAGAAAATACTTGTCTTGCAATTATCATATATTGTCTAAGAGATACAATAAACAAGATTTACCAAGTACCTGGTACAAAAGATGAATTTTATACAAGTGAAAATATTTTGATAAATGGTTTGTAAAATGTAAGCTGTGTTCAGAATGCAGCAGCTGTTTCTGTGTCTAGTTTCAGAGTTACAGTAAAAAAATTATAATCTTGAACACAAAACTTGAGTGTCAGAGATGGCCTTCTTGTGTCTGTTATCCTTTCCCAACAATACAAATAAAAAACATAATATATTTGCATTTCTTTTTGTCTTGCCACACTTCTGAAAAGTAAATGCACGTTTATGCAAAAATTAAATGCAGGAAAAAAAAATCCCCTGGAAATGCTGCTGAAAGAAAACTAATTGAAGATATTATGACACTTGCCTTAAAGAGGGTTCTGCCTTTGCATTTTAAAGCTGGATTCAGAATAGCCTAATTCCATAGAATCACATAATGCCAGCAGTTGGAAGGAACCTGTAGAGATTGTTTAGTTCAAGCCTTCCTGCCAAAGCAGGTTTTCCCAGATCAGGCTGCACAGGAATGCCCAGGTGGGTTTTGAGTCTCCAGAGAAGAAGACTGCCTAACCTTTTTGAGCAGCCTGCTCCAGTGCTCCATTGCCCTTCAGCTACTCAGGTTTTTCCTTATTTTTACATGGAACTTCATGCATTCTGATGTGTGCCCATTTCCCCTTGTCCTATCACTTCATTCTTTATAGAGTGATATTGTCATGGCTTACTGAAAATGATACCTTGAATAAAAAAATCTGTGCTATAATATTGATGATGAGCAAGATTTCCTTAAACTACTTTGAATTATGTTAAACTCCATAGATATGTACAATCTTTGGTTTAGGTTCTTATATCAAGGTTCACTTCATTTACTAAAAGAAATGACTTGTGATAACAGGGGGGTTGTGTCTTGATTTATAGCAAAATATCTCTAGGCGTAAATTAAATATACACATAAATAACATGCTGTTGCTCACATTGCTATTTTACTGTTCAACTATAATGCATCACTCAAATTCCTTCATGGAAGATGCTCCAGAAATGCAAATGGGTAAATGTTTCTGCATTTATATATTCATATCAATAATGAATAGATGTATATATTTCGAAGCCAATGCACCTCACTGTTTATTAAAACATCTTCACTTTCCATCAGTATATATTCTGTGAGGCCTTTGGTACTTCTATTTTTCTATTGTTTGACCTTTTGCCATGAAAACAATTCCCCATAGCTCTTAAGCACAGAGGCAGATAAATTGAACTAAGCAGTGTTTCAAAAGGGACATAGACTTACTTAGCAAATAACTTACAAGTAAAGTTCTTGTTCCCATGCAGACACCTCTAGCTATTTCAGTGAAAATGCTAAATGCCTCCGATTCTTGATAGCAAGTCCATTTGTATTGTACTGCACTATAAAGAATTCATGCTGCCAGGAGGCACATCACTGTAAGTCACTACAGTTTTTTCTTTTCGTAGAATCTTTTTCCTAAATGTTTCATGCATGTAGTATTTGCAAAGGATTTCGGTCTGCTGGATGAGATGCATTTTCTTTACAGAACTGTAATATCTCAATTGTGGCAGTACTGTTCCCCTTAAGCTCTTATAGTAGCTCAGTCCAGGCAGCCTGAGGAATTAGTTTGATCTCCAAAACCCGCTCAGTTGTTTTTCCTGTTGTTGACATCTCTGATCTTGTCCTATGTCCTTCATGCCATTCAAAAATCTGTACGCTGGCATTACCTAGAACTAAGGCTACTTTATTTTGACACCTGAACAATAAGGCTTATTATTTCTGATAGGTCTTCTAACTTACTATTCTGTATGTAATCATACCTGAGGCAACCTCAGTATGGACCACATTGTATGGACACTGAATATTTGTTATTAAATATTGACCACTTGTCACCAAAACCTGACATTCTCCACAAAGGAGACAAGCAACATGAGGAAATATATGCCATGAATATGAACTCTAAGTCAAGTTCACTGAACTAGCAGAGGCCAGAACATTCATGACACAGCATTAAACTTCTTAGGATATTCACACTTCTAGCTGTGACTGCAGAACAAACAGCACACAACATGGTAAATATGTCAAAGGTCACAAAATAGAATTACACCACAAGTGCTGGGAAAGCTGATACATAAACTCAATACTCCAAGTTTAGCTTATTGACATTATCTTTTCAAGCTTCTCTTTAGGAATAGCAGTTTTAATATCACCTACCTTGGTATTTTATCCAGCAGAGACACAAATGGGTGCCTGTAAGATAGCTCAGCCTTCCACTCTGACACCAGTTCATCTGTCATTAATTTCAACAAACTCAACCATATGGACTGAAATTTCTTAAGCTACTGTCAGCTTCAGACAGTAGATTTTTAGAAAATTTAATTAAAAGCAGTTTGGCTGTTTCTCAAAAAAAAAAAAAAAAAAGAAATTAAGTCCCTCTACATCAACATTTTACCAAATTAGGAGAGTATTTCTGAAATCTAACTTCCAGTCATCCACATACTATACCTTGTGTCACTCCATAGAGAGATCTAGGAGTGAACAAACACAGTTCTTTTCAGACAAAAACAAATCTTAAGATGTACTCCATGATAACACCACGTACACTTCAAATGTTAATGGACACTCAGTCCACAATCCTGACTATAGTTGAAGTAAAGCTCCTTAATATATACATGTTATTTTCTATATAGAGAGAAAAAAAGTTTTTTCTCTCAACACTCAAATGAAAGATAGTACATATTTATACATCTCCTCCTCCTATCTCTCATACAGCTTGCTTCTTAGGGAAAGGAGAATGAGTAAATTAAAACCCCTCATTGGGGAAAAATAAATCTATTCCAAGAATAGATTGTCACATTTGTCAGAAAAGTTGACAGGACTTTCAACACTCTTGTCCATTATGAGTAAAACCCCACTTTTACAACCCAAAAGTAAAAAAAGGAGGGGGGGAGAAAAGCACCCTGTTTTCTGACAGTCAGGCTTTGAAAACTATAAAGTGCTAAAAACTCTGAAAAGTGAGAAGATTTAGCAACAAAAAAATAAACAGATCCATTTGAAGAAATCATACATAAAAGCTGAAATTTGGAAAATAATGTCTACTTAACTGGAAAAAGGAAAAAAGGAGAATTTAATTAACTCTCCCTAAACCTTGAAACAATTACAAAAATAGTCACAGAAACAAACCTATACAAGTACTAGCAGATACAACAGCTCTACCTCTGATTGGAAGGAAAAGATGATCACCTTTTTTTCATCATATTCATGTACTAGTACAAGGCATAGTCATCCAAAAATTAGGTAACAGTTTTGAACACCTACCAGTTTAAAAATCAAAAAACATTCACATTCTTCACATTTCAAAGGCCTCTAATTTTTATGATAGTGTCTATCCAAAGGAACAGCTGCAAGTTATCATCTCTGAGATTGTTACAAATGGAAACCCTAGATTAACCTGATAGAACTGCATACAAGTGTGAAAAATTAACCTCAGGCCAAAGGGAACCTCACAGTCAGAAAATGCTTTCATGTCCCAGCTTCCTCCCTATCCTGCTGCCCTGTTTCCCCCCCACCTTCTTATTTTTACCAAAGACTATCAGCACCTATTTGTTTTTACACTGTATACATTGGAAACTAGAGCTGTTTATAAAAAGTCAAAATACACGTTTATATATTTTATGTATTTTATTCTTTTTACAGAATGGATATAATGTATGTACTTTTATTATACATATACAAAATAGTCAATACAAAAGAGCTGTAGGGTTTTGGAAAAAGCTGATTCTTGTGATTTCTTAAGACATTAAGGAAATTCTCATAGTAAGCTTTTTGGAGCTCTTTTAGTCAAATATTACATGAGTCAAGGTTTATAGGGTTATGATTTTGCCTAAGAAACCCCCAAACTATTAATATATTTAGTAAAAAAAGAATCTTATTGTGATTTTTTTTTTTACTCTTTTTCCACATGTAAGAAAGAAACTTGAAAATATGAACACATTTGAAGCCATTCATTCATTTGTTGTATTACTCAAAATTTTTATACCCTTTAGGAAAAACAGGCAGAAAATTGTCAGCTCTAGGATCCCTAAGCAGGTAGTGAGAGCTGGGATTGCTAAAATTCTTTCAAGAACTTAAGGAAGAGAATATTATTTTTAATGTTCTATAGCATTAGCAGTTGTAAAAGAGATCAATATTCTCTCACATCCCTGTAATTACATGGATTGTACAGTAATTACTCCTTCATTCTCCACAGGAGTCAAACTCTATGTCCCTTTGTATCTGATTGCGGGACCAGGTACAAACTACAATTGCCTAAATAGTTGCTGTTAGGCTGTATTTTGGAGGTCTGAAAGGGCCTCTAGTTATGCAGACCACAAAAATCTTGTTTTGAATTTAATGTAAAAAAATTACTACTTCCTTTCATTCTACCTCTACTTTTTGCAATTTAATAATGCTTTTAATACACCTGCTTTATAGAGTTCATTTTCTTTTTTATTTCTTGATCTGTCCTGTACTGTAGAACTAGAGCTGTGATTAAAGGGTATTCACATAACCTAAGATGGTTAGTTTTAACCACACAGAAAGAAACTATCAATATTATTTGCTCTTTGAGAAGATTTGTTAGCTACCAATAGAATGACAAACACAGAAAACTATTAAGTGAAATAGATTCTTCATTGTATGATGGTAAGGTGTTACTCCTGCTGCTGCCACTAATGGGGTGCAGAGGAAAGGAAATGAAAAATAGTTGCTGTAGGTATTACAGTTACAGGCACTACTTTCTACTCATTTGTAGCTTATATTCCAACTCATCACTCTCAGAACAGTTGCTGGTTTTATTCTGGGGTTTTGATCTATTTAACAACGATATATTGTTTAATTTTGTTGTCATTTTCACTACATTCCTATTGCACCTAATTCCAGCCAGGCTGCTTCTCCTTCCATTTAGAAGGCAGGCTTATTCTCTCCTTTGTAATCCTTCCTCTGAAAAACTTAGTGAATTGCAGCTCTTTCTAACCATTCCATATGTCTTCTGTATTTCTCTTGCAACATTTGACCTTGAAGTAGTGAATACTTTGCTACTGCCAAAAACAGAGTTTTGCATGTTGCAAAGATGTGTATAACAAAATGTTTGGGTTTCTTTATTTTTTAATTTTTCTAATAAGCACCAAAAAAGGGAAGATGGTCCTCTCACACAACCTAAATAGCCAAAAGAAGAACCATGTGCCAAAGTTACAATGAAAAGGACAAGAGAAGGCAGGTGTAGTCTAAAGACAAAGCCAACCATAACACAGGAATCCAGTAAATGCTGTCATCAGTAAAATAAAGTCACGGATTTAAATGGCTACTCACAATGGTCTTAGCAAACATATCAAGCCTTTTGTAGACAGCAAAGATGACTGTTGGGGAATTTGCTGTTTATCAAGATAGCATGCAGCATTTGAGGTGCATATTGAGAAATGCTAGTGAAGTATTTGGAGTTCTATCAGGGAAGCAATAGCACCTAGTATCACTTACCAGTTGGGGGGCCAAAAAAAATTTCTCAGAACTGGAATTCAAGTTTATAGGAAGTGAAGAAAGAGTTTTAAAGAGTCTTGAAAGTAATATCATAGCACAGCATCTAACATGTTAAAAGGGTGAACTAGTATGTAGGTTTGTAGGTTCTTGCACAGCCTGCAGATGACTCTGGGAAGACTTTATTGAGGCCTCCCGCAATCTGAATGGAGCCTACAAGAAATCTGGGAAGGAAATGTTTACAAAGGCCTGTAGTGATGAAACAATGGGTAATCGTTTGAAATTAGAAAATGGCAGATTTAGATTTAAAATGAAAAGGAAAATCTTCACTGAGGATGGTGAGAAACTGGAATAGGTTGCCCAGGGAAGTTGTGGATGTTCCATCGCTGGCTGTGTTTAAATCCAAGTAGAATGGGGCCTTGAGCAACCTGATCTAGTGGAAGGTGTCCCTGCCATAGCAAGGATGTTGGAAATAGATGGTCTTTAAGGTCCCTTCCAACCCAAACCATTCTCATTCTGTGCTTCTCACAACTAATCATATCAAAATGACAAGGCAGGAAAGCGATTCTTAATGCAGAAGTCAAGATAATGGTAAGCAAGGCAAGAGCACCTTTTACAAAGTCAAAAAGAATATGATTGCTAAACAGTAAGAGTATTTAAATTGGTTGAAGCATAAACTTCTATAATGGTGGTGTAAGCAGTAGCTGTTATCTGAACTGAAAATTTGCTTTTATAAGAGTGTATGTAAACTGGGATTTTGAAGTCAATGGCAGAAAAAGAAAAATCCCTAGCTTCTGTGCTTGGCTTTATTCCACTTGCATAACAGACATAGCTCTGCCTGTCACTGCATACGCCTCCACACACTCATGCTCTAATACAAGTGCATTAAACTCTCAGAGTGGATGTACTGTAAAGTTATCTTTTGTTACTCACATATCTACCCACTCCTCAGCTTTCAGCCTTCTAGGTTGGCATGGACAAATAAGTCATCCTCTCAGCAATTAGGATCATGTAGTCTTCATTTTTCATTGGTTGCTATTTTTCACTTTTGCTCTAAAAAAGACTTTTTTCCTACAAAGCTAGTTTGGTTTATGTTTATGCATGAGTTTGTACATACCCACATATGCTGAGCTAAAAAAGTTAATTCGCTAGTTGTCATTTTGTAACTGAAGCATAGCAAGTACCCCTAGAATCATAACATCAGAATATAGAATATATCTTAAATAACTATGTGTATATAAAGAAAAAAAAAGCAAAGATGCAGAAGGACAATAGCTTTCCCATTCTATTAACTTGCTCAAGAATTCTGATGAGTATTGCTTGCAACACAAATATTTTAATTTTTTTTTTTCTTATATTTTCAGGGGATGGAGCTATCTACTTTCCACTCCATAATTAACAAGCAGTACAAAATGTTTATAAGTGAGGCAGAAGACCTTTCTTCAATACACTTCCTGACTCACTGGGATTAAATTATTAACCTTTATAAAAATACTACCATTGAAGATATCAAACAAACAAAAAAATTTCCCTAGAGATTGAAGCCCAAAATGATGAATTAGGAGAAAGGTAAAAAATGTGTTCTCAGCAACCTTATGTATACTATGGAATCCACCTGATATGTATGAAAATGGGGTCCAGTTACAGTTTTCAATCAGAAGTTGTACAAGCCAAAGAACAACAATGCAGGTGGCTCTGCTCTAGAAAGCCCCTTAGCTTGGCAGTATAACATTCATCTGAACTTTCAGCTATCCCAAACCCTTAGCTCGTCAATACATCTGTCTCTGCTTCAATCCTGCTCTGAGAAATTACATGGTAAATGTCAGAATTTTTCGCAACTCTAATGCATCAGTTCCAATATTTTTCCACAAAAGCTTTGTACTAATTAAATTACATTTTTCTATTAAAAAAAAGTGGAAAAAAAATCAGCAAGTCTCTATGCAGAATACTTCTCATGGCACTGAGAAAATAGGAAATGTGGTTGTAAGGCAGATCTGACTTTTGAAACTGACTACTTGTGAGCTTTTTATTTTTGCTACAATAAAATTCTAAACATTCATTCTTCAGTACTTATGCATAGTAGTAAATTACATTTCATATATTAAAAGAATCACTGGAAATGTAATGTATGCACTGCAAAACAAAATGTAACTGTTGTGTCATACTAAAAAGTCTTTTATTGGCACCTTTCTATACTGTATAAAAGATCTCACTTTATACTAAAACCTTCAGTAGAAGTATTTTAGTGAATAAAGTCTTTCATGTTTAAACACATGGAGAACATTCAGGGCATAGATTTAGGAACTACTTTTGTAATAAAATTTAGGAGGACTGATACATATAATTGCCATTTGCTGCTGCTATCTCCATATTGGTCATCTAAACGATGAACCTCTGTCTGTACCAGAGAATCATGAAATGTTAGGGGTTGGAAGGGACCTAGAAAGATCATCTAGTCCAACCCCCCTGCCAGAGCAGGATCACCTAGACCAGCAGTTGACCCAAAGAACAGGAATCCCTGTTCCAAGAACAACCCTTAACTCCCCATCCTCACGCTCCTTATTCATTCCTTCCTTTTCTCTGTCACTTATCTCTGAATCTTTTCTAATTACTTTCTGGAAAATGAAGCAGTTCCAAGGAAGGGCTATGAAATAATATTAGCACATGCAAGGCTTGTCAGTAACCTTGTGAGTAGCATAATCTATGTAAGAGATTTAAGAGGGCAAAAAAAATAGGAAAAGAACAGAAATGCACCCAGATATCAAACTGACTTGAAGGATGAAGAGAAAAAGGTCAGAAACAAGTACGGTGTACTCTTGTAGCCATGTTTTTCAACAAACATGACAGCTGCCATGCTGTTTTCTGAGAGCTGTGCCATTGTTGTGGCATGTTTTACAGGCTCCAAGTACACCTACAGGATTTGATCCCGAGGGAGTTTAATGCAGGAAATGCAATGTTGTTGCTTCTTGTGATGCTTGACTGTGAGACAGCTGTCTGTCTCAGCTAGGCATTTAATTCTCTAAGTTTAGATATTTCTGAGATACAATTCCTTCAGCCTTGTGCAAAAAGAGTAGGAGCTTGTGCCACCTTACAGGTTAAAGCCCAAAATGCTTAACTTGCACTTCTGAGTATAGCAATTCAGATACACAGAAGCACCTTGATAAGCTAAAAGCAGAAATGAAGAATACAAACTGAAAACAGCTGAAGACTGTGTGACAGAAGGAAAATGACAGCTTGCTTGGAAGAAAAAAAAACGAAATAAAACAAACTTGGTACTGCAAAGGGAATGCTTGTTTAAAACACTGCTCAATCCTGCCTCCTCCAGGGAAACATGGATGTCACATTTTAGGGTCAAGGAAGTCCGCTAGACCGATAACAGATGCTTGCTGTTAAACCTCCCTCCCTTCCCCAGAGAAAAGGGAAAGGGAATAAGGGAGAGAAACTTACAGATTAGAAACAAAAACCGCAATAGATTTAATGAAAAGAATAAAATTGAATCTACATTGAATCCAACTCCCCCTGATGGCAATTACATCACAGGCACCACAGATATATATTTTCTAAGTTACTTGTTATAAACTCAGTAGAATTCTCCAACCATTAAACAAACACTTTTTGCCCATGAATTTGCATTCAATGGTTTAAAGCCTAAGAAAACAAGACACATTGATTTTGGAGAATAATATTCTTTCAACTTAATTTACTCAGGAGATACTTGACCCAATGTTTCTTGCCTCTAAAGTGGATATATGCATGTTGATAAAAAACATGCAGTTAGGTGAGGAACACAGCATTTATTCCTTGTGTTCCCTTTTGTTCTCATTTTGTCTTCTTTTACTGGAAGCCATTACAGCTGTTTTGCTTGTCTTCAATTAGATTGCTCCCCAAGACAGGGAACATCAGTCTATAGTAAATGAAATACTGGGAGTCATCTTTTGTGTGACTAAAGGACACTGTTGTTAAGACTTGCCCTGCTTATTTCCTGATTTTTTAGGACCTTGCATGTTCGTAATGTCAGTGCAAATCCTCTAAAAACAAAACCAAAAAAACCCCAAACACACCACACACACACAAAATAAAACCCCAAAACACAACAAAAAAACACCAAACAAAAAACACCAAGCAAACCCTAGAACCCTACCTGTAATGGATTTGGCAATTTATCCATTACCTATTTGCAACTTACTATTCAGTGTTCTCATTTCTTTCTATAGCAGTAGAAAACATGAATATTCCAATATTTTGTTCATATTTCAAAGACTAATCTTTCCAATAAGCTCAATGAAGTTCACATAAATTTGGAGGTAGTACAGCTATTGGAAGACCAATGTGTTAGCAGCTGCTGTAGACAGTATATATGGAAGAGTTTTATGAGCTCTTTGTAGATAACAGAGGAGTGAAATCTACATCCTGGATTACATTGCTCTTTAGTGAAACAGCTCACACAGGAGGATACTGTAGGAGGAAGTTTTTCATAGGGATGCTGATGGCCTGCAATAAAAGCTTATCACTGTACCTCTGTTAACCTTTTGCTTATGAACATACATAAAATCTCTTGTGCTGAACAAACTGTGTATCATGGGGGTTAATTGAATTAGTATTTCTGAGAACAATTCAAAACCTACCTAAAATGCAGAGATGGAATATTACTTTTACTTATTAATATGTCGCACTTTAGCTGATGTTGAATACGGGCTTAGGACTTGCTTCCCTGAAAAGAACAAGGTGCTCAGTTTCTTCATTAGTGTAGAACAGCAAGGTTTGCTAATTCCAATATAATCAAATTAATTGTTAATATGAATTGCACTGGGTCTGGGTCAACTGCATCACATGGATCTTGTTTGAAATATTTGTATTACCATTTTTCTCCTATCCTTTCTAATTTTCAAGTTTTCTCCATCTTAAAATTCTACAGAAGTCAGACTGTACTCTCTATAATGCCAAGTATATTTGAGAAAAAGATAGGAAATAAGATAATTTCACCAGAAAAATGTACTGCTATTGCTTGTGCCACACAATCACCTGAAGAACACCCCTGCAAGATATGTAAGGGATGTCAGAAAATTAGTACTCAAATAGCATTAAGATTTTCCACTTGAGAATCCTGTATTCAAAAGCTATCTTTGAAGGAAAATCATTAAACATGATATGAACCTCAAAAGTAAGAGGAGAACAGCTTAAAGTCATGAATTACATATTTACCTTGACCAACCAAATGGGATCTTTGTACTGAGAAACAAACTGCAAAAATCTATCTAGAAAAAAAAAATAAAAAAACTATTCTTCTAAGAAAAAGTTAAAAGACAAACAAGTCAAGACAAACCAAACAAGACTCTGCCAACCAGTACTACCTATAGTGTCAAAGCAGCATCACTGGTTTGTTACCAGACTTGCTCCAGCAATATCGTACCAGCTCAATTGGATTATTGCCAAACCCTGGGTTTTTTTTCTTAGAAATCAATAAAAATTAATGACACAATAGCCATGGATATATCAAGATAAGAAGATGGCATTTCACTGTTGATGGAAGAGTTATGTATACAGTTTCAAGAGAAGTCATGTAAAATGCTTAATTAATCCTTCCTGCAGCTATCCAAAGTGCTCAGTATTTTGTGGGTTGAGTGTTCTAAGAAAGCAACTTATGTTCACTGCTCAGCTGGGGAGAGCTCTACTTTTCATTTCTGTTCTGTCTTCAAATATTCTTGTTCCCAATATATATATGTATGTTTCACAAATGTAGAAAAATACCAGGAAATATTGATAATGATACTATACATTTACTGAAAAACAAGTTTAATTTCTAATCTTTAAAAGGTCACTACATTTAGTGTTCATTATATGAAATCTCTCCTGTAAAAAAAAACAAACTCCAAAATTCAAATTCCCAGGTATTAATTCATGCTTGTGTTTATTGTAGCAAGTTGTACATAACTGTAGCCTTGAGATCACTAATAAGGAAAAGAAAAAAAAAAATCATTTTCAGATCAAGGATTTTCCTCATTATTGTTCATTAATACAGGTACATGCTGTGCTATATGGGTTCTTAAAAAGAACATGTCAGAAGTTTCACATTTTTTCAACTGTCTCCGTGCTTGAAATGTCATATTCCAAATATTTTGCCCAAACATTGAACATAAGAGAACAGAACACAGCAATTTATTAACTACAGTGGAACAAGTGAAAAACATATGAGTGCTGGTTGCAATAATCAATCCCTTAAAATTTGTTCCTACTGTATTATCCTCAGGATAAACATAAGAAATTCACTATGTATAAAAGCTAAAGTTTGAAAACTGCATTTGACTCTTAACATGCAGTTGATCTTTACTTGCAGTATTTGTGTGATCTTAAAGACACAACCAAACACAGTTTTTGAAAAACATTAAAATAAAAACTGCAAATGAACAGGATGGTAAAACATTTTCACAAAGCAACATTTAAAGACTTGTAGGTTCAAAAGCAAACCAAACTTCTACAGAAAATATCTAAGAGAAAAAACCAACAAAACAACCTAGGGTAAATATATATAATCAGTTGAGTTCTACAGTAAAGATTAATATAAAACCAGCAACAAATAGATCTTAAATTGAATAAGGGTCCACAGGGAAATAAATCATCTTTAGGAAACATTTTTGAGAAAGAGAACTACTAAAATTACAGTAAATTATGGACAAAACCAGCAATACTTGAAAAAGTAATAAATGGTGAACTGCTTTTTAATTCCATGTTGAAATATAGCAAAAAAACCCCAAACCAGTATTTCTGCAGCCCCTCATTTTTATGCCAATTCTCGTGTTAATCAGCCCTTTGAAGTAATCTTTTCCCTCTCTGCTTCCAAAGAAGTGTTACCAGATTTCTAATCACCTATCCCTAAACCATGTTTATTTTTGAAGTAAACTAGAAATTACTATCAAATCATGTCTACATGTCATGAGTGCATGATAGAATAACAACATTGTTATCTTCTAGGCGATTTTTTAAAGTATGAAGTACTTCATTAATTATTCTGATGCACTCATGTATTTGTTTTTATTTGTTTTATCAAAGGACATCAAGGAGAGATTTTTACTGAACCTAATGCAGTGATTCCCTTATCTGTTTGTTGGGGTTTTTCCCTCTGTGGCTCAAAGTTATTTTTACAATTAAAGAAGTGTACACATACACCAAATTATTCCTGCTGTTGGCTATTTTCAAGTATTTATCATTTACTATTTTCAGTTAACATTTCAGTTATATTTGTCAGTGATTCTTCTAACACTGCTAAAAATTTCTTCTAGTTCCACTTCTATAAAATTTTACTGCATTTTCTATTCATTTCATTCCAGATGTTGTGAAATATACTGAATGACATCAGCTTCTTTCTTATCTTCTAAAACATACTTAAATACACCTCTTAAATACGAGCCCAATCTCATATCTACATAATTTAATGCCTATTAATGTCAGTGACATTGACAGTATAGAGCATTCAAAGCAGCCTAAGAAGGCTACTTTAAATGTTCTGTATTGTGAATATCCTTTAAAGGATAAGAAGCAGACTTTCCATAATAGCCTCTTTTGAAGAACTTTGCCAGATATTTTTTCATCCATATGGATTACTATTTATACCTTTGAATATACTAATTAACTTTTCTGTTGATATAATCACAATATTGTTGTATGTTGGGGGTACCTTTTCACTTTTAGATGGGAATATTGATTCATTCCTAAAAAAAAATGTTCTAGATCAATCTCAACCAATTTTCTTTTACCACTAAGTAATTCTATGCCTCATTTAAGGATAAAAAGCCTGTAGTTACCCAAGCACCAACTGTAGCAATTAATTGGAAATATTCATTATACAGGCCTTTTCTTTAGCTCTGAATGATGTACTTTATTCCGATATAAAGTTTTGAAAAGTCTGGTACAAAGAGTGAGCCTTTTGCATGGATATGACTTAGCTGAAGTCTGTGGCATGTGATCTGAGTGCAAAAAAAAAAAAAAAAAAAAAGGAACTTTCATAGCACTAAGAGCTTTACAGCCCACTTTTTACATAAAAACAAGCATTTTGCTTGCTTCTCTGGCTTTGTTTAGGTTTTTCATCTGTTCCAGAGACACCTTATTCACTCTGATATGGTCAGACAGACAATTACTGAGCTGGACCAGAGACAGTTTGCTAACCAATTTACCAGCCAGCTGCCACTGACAGAAAATGTGTCATCTAAAAATCTGAGAAAGGTATTTGGAAAAAAACTATTATTTTTCTCCTGGTTTAATAACTTGACAGCAGGTGCTGAATGCTGATGCTGTGAGAGCATAGGAGTGGTTTAATTGTATGGCTGGAGGTTAGAAGAGCAGAATCACTCCTTCTGGCAGCTGTTAGCCACTAGTTTAGCTGGGACATCAAACAGCACCATAAATTAATTCCAGTAATTAATCATTTTACCTTCCAGATTATTTTTCTACCAGTTCCACCTAGAAAAGCTTTTCTTTTATGACAAGCAGGTGTTAAATGTTACCAAACTTAACCATTTGTACTGTTATGCCATGAAATGGAATAAGGACCTACACAGGATGCAAGGAAGTGAAGATTCCAGTTTAGTCAAACACGTGACCATATCTTGCATTCAGACACAAACTCTTTCAAATATGCCCAAATTATTTGTTTTTTACTCATATTAAAATATTTTTGAAAAGAAACTGTTTTCTAAAAAAATGCAAGCTGTTCTTAAGTGTTTCCAGCAACATACTGTCATATTCAGGAGTTCCAGGTTTTTCTGCTGTTTTCTGACTCCTGCTATGGACTATTGTTTCAGTACTGCCTCTCTGCAATTATTATGGATGACAGCTGTGTAAGGATTGTTTAGAATGAAAGCAATGGACTAGACACATCATTGTTTTGATATGTTGCCTTGGAAGAAAGTGACATAACATTGCTTTCTTACTGAAATTACAAACTATTACACTGCATATTTCATTAACATTGCAACCTCATTTGTTCTATTTGATTTTGCCTCATATTTCCTCCAACAGTTATATTCCACAGCAGTGCAATGAAATAAAAATGAGGAAAAAAAAAGTTGAGAACTGAAATGATAGTAAGGAATAGCTAAATGTTTGTGTTAAACTGCTAAAGGCTTTGAAAAATTATGGTTTTTCCTGTTGACATTTTGTGATTATTATTTGGGTTCCTTTGAAACTGATTTTTTCTTCATTCACTAAGCAGACAACTGACTGGAGTAGATCCCCCTTGTGCAGCTTATATAACTGGTTGAATGAGATAACTAAGTTTATCTTTAATGATACCAGAAGTCAATTAGGGGACTCTGTTGAACTTATGGCTAATACCTTTCTCCAAGTAACTTATTTGAATATGCTTTGCTATGTTCTTGCTTATTTTATTTACTATATTTGGCTATTTTTGTAAACTACCATAGTACAACTATGCAATACAATAGAAAATTAGGAGGAAGCAGTGCAGCAAATATTAAATAAAGTGGTTTATAATTTATATCAAGGCTGCATCTGTTATATTCCATTTCAAACAATATTGTACAGACAGTTAGCTGAGTGACACTGCTAAAATAAAAACACAACCAAAAAAACCCCACAAACCAAGAAAGTGTATTTTAAAAGAAAAGTCACCTAGAGTTATTATTCAAGTTAACATTGCAAATTGCAAATATATTTGCAAAAAAACCCCTACCATTTTGATTACATGTAATTTGCAAATTAAATGAAATATGGAAGTTGTGAAATAGAAAACTTGTTTACATTACCTCAGCTCTGAATGCAATTTAGCATCAACTATAGATTAAAAACGCATTGATATCTAATGAAAACTCTTAATTCTGTGCTATGTTCACTTCAAGGTCCCTTATGCAGTGTTGTTTGTCAGTTCCATACAGATACACTACGCTGTAGGATGCAGTTACCATCATCAAAATGATAGATATGGTAATGGAGAGGAACCTGTGCACTTTGAGACAAGCAACACTTACACACATGAATTTGTAGCTCTAGAAACACAAAGACAGAAAACTGCTGCACATAAACAGAGTTCAAGCTATAGATGTAGTGATATCTAAGAACTGTTGCCAAAGTCTGTAATATCCTTCTTCTGCCATCACTTCACAGCAGAGAAGCTGCTCTTGCTGTGATGTACTCATTTGCACAAGCATAACCACTAACTCACTCTATGCAGTCAATCCAATCTCATTTAAACCAAACAGATGACATGTAGGTCTGCAAGACAGAACTCTAGTGCCTAACAAATTTCCTGCAAGTATACATTTAGCCCATGTTTTCAGAAAGTCCCCAAGCACATGATGGTGTTTTCAGTATATTTTCAAACACTGGTACAAAGTTTGTTGATTTCCACATTCCAAAGATGTTTCTCAAAGGAAATTTGCTCTCTAGTAGTTGAGCTGTTATCTGTCATAACAAGGCTGAAATACAAGTCTGGGAAAGCTGGATATGACACACTTTTCTCCTCCAGTACGACACAAAAACCACTCAAGGTTCATACATATCCATCTGTGGTTGATTCCAGACCAGATGCCCTGATTCTTCTCGAGAATATTGCTCAAGCTGAGTATATTCTTCCCACATAGAATTGCTCACAAGTTCATTAAGTGAATTAAAGCAGTAGTAGTGACTAAATCAGATTTTAATATAACCACTAAAATGCATTTCTACTTCCATAACATTGTCTTAAGACGGACATATCTGAGAATGGAATTAAACTCTAAAAAAAGAAGTTGAGAAAAGAGAGATAATTCTCAGTAATCTTCTTGTAATACTTGTTAGGGGAAATGATTTTCCAGAACATCCATATGAGAAATGTGTGAAAAAGAGACATAATAAATTTCTAAAACTCTTACAGGTAATAGCATTCTCTGGCAGATGCATTGTACCTGACAAATCATTTTGGAGTGGGAATTTGTGTGATGAACCCCACCAAGAAAATGGATTTTTATAGATCTTAAAAAAAAACAAACCAAAACCAAACAACAACAACATTGAAAACAGGATGCTATATTCTGCAAACCAGCTACTTTGAAAACAGGTTAGACTTTAAGACAATTAGTTCAGCACAATTTTACAGCTTAAAAAATTACAAGAAATAATGGCTGGTCAAAAAACCTCATGTCTTAATGCATAGACAATAACATTAATTCAGCATTTTCATCTTTATAAATAATGGTGGTGAAGGTTACAGTGGAAGTTTATAAAACACTTGCACCTGCCTAGATTTCCAAAATGGACATTGAAAACAAGGGATGCATGTCACACAAGTGACAAGTGGAAAAAAACATATTAAATATATTAAAAAACTGTCTCATACATTTGTGATGACAGTATTGAAGGACTGGAGATTGGTCATAAATATTTCCTGAGGGGAAATGATAGATAACAATAAGCTTTTTCTCTAAGGAAGAGTCATGCCAATAAGCTGTGGTAGGACAGAGTTAGGTGCATTAAAATAGGCATTTAAGTGCATACAATTGATGTTCAAAGAGTTATGCATCAGAATAAGCTATTATATGAAATTATGGATTTTCACTGTCATGATGATTTCTAATCCAGTCTAAGTGCCCTTCTGGAAAAACTAGTTTAGCTGTGTACAACTTATTGAACCTAAAATTGGAGTAATTGCATAAAAACAGATGGCTTTATTATGCAGAATGTCACATTAAATCATCTAATAAATCTATATAGCCTTCCTTTTTATGAATCCAAACCAAAACAACCAAAAGGATGAAATTGTGCATTATCAGGGAATACTACCATTGACACTGAGAAAGCAATGCTATTCAGTTATTATTATAAAAATTCTACCTTTATCTAATTTCACTCTCTATCAGTGTAAAATAAGCAAAAGTCCAACTGCAAAGAAAAATCAGTCTTGAAGACAAAAAAAAATAAATATGGAGTTGGTACTTGAATTTATCATTGGGTTGTCTTTTCTTCCTCTTGTAGTCAGACTTCCCAAAGGAATAGAAATTTTTAAAAATAAAGCAAATACATCAAGTCACTGAACAAAGCAAGACAAAACAAAGACAGGCCAAGCCCAGAATGAAGCTACCAAGCTGCTATAAACAAATCTTGTATAATGTTTTTTCATGGAAGGAAAAAGATTTGAGTAGAAAACATGACTGTTTAACACAAAACCCCTCTCCATTTTAGTCAGAGAAACGTCGCTTCAGATGTACAGATAACAGAGCAAAGAGAAGAATGATGACAAGTAAATAAAGGGGGCCTACAGGAAACATGGAGAAGATTAATTATCAAGGATAGGATGTAAAACATGTATGTATGTTATTACATATGTTATATGTAATGATAAGGGGTTTTAACCTAAAAGAGAGTAGATTTAGTTAAGATACTAGTAAGAAATTCTTTACTGTGAGGGTGGTGAGGCAGCTGATTTAGGCAAGATGGTAGTACAAGCTAATTCAAGAAAGCATTATCTATTCAATATCTATTATATCCCTAGCTCTGCATTCAATCTGAGATTAAGTTCTTTAGTAATTTGCTCAAATAGGCCTAATCCGGCTCCTGGTGGTTGTTTAAGGCAGGCTACACATTTTTCAAATTAAAATAACAGACATTCTTGTGAAAACTTGCCTTCTAAATCAATGTTTCTTCTGTTAAAATGCAGAACTTTAAAAAAAAAAGATTGCTCATATTACTACTTTTAACAAAGAGAATACAACAGTTAACTAAAACATATACTTTGGTCCTCTATTGAAGATGTGGCTGTTTCTGTCTCCTCTGTTAGTGCATATCGTAAGTCTGCTCAGATCCTGTATGATTTACATTTAGTTTCTTGCTTTAAATTTGCCATGGGCTTCATTTCTAATCCTTTATCTTGCCAGTCACCACAATTTAAATTGATTACTTAGATCTTCCTTTTTTTATGGGATCTGGATAGAAAGGTTAATGATACATGGAGTTTTATTCTTTTAGGTATTAGGCTAGATACTGAGCCTGAATTCTGAAAGCTCTTAAGTGTATGCTTGAATACACTCCTATGCAGAACATTAAGCAAATGCTTTAAGAGTTGGTGGGAAAGGGGATGCTTTCACATCAGTACCTAGGCCATTTATTGTCAAAGAAAAGATGTTATACAAGGGAAAATCTTAGATATGTCTTATCAACTAAAAAATACTGTATGTCTGGAAAGAAGCCTCCCAGTGGTCTACAATCAACCACCACAAGAAAATGAGGAACTTTGTTAATACTAGCCAGAGACACTTGGCTTTATTTCCTTAATTATTTGATATTCCCTTACATCTTTATCTTAGCTATTGTTCAATACTTTCTCTTCATTTCAGGTGCCAGCTATATGTCTGGTCTTCTACAGTCTCTGGAAGCAAGGTAATTAAAATTACCCAGATGTTCTAGCAGCACCTTTGTTTCTTTAATCAGCTGCATGGGAGGATTTGCGTCTTGGTCTTCCTATAACTTGCAGTACATACACAGAGCAAATATTGTATAAAAACTCAGTGAAGAAATCTGACATGTTCAAATGCACCCTGTCAAGGACTGTGTTTATTTGCATATTATCTGATCTCGGTGCTTTCTGACTGGATAGATGTCTACATGCTCTCCTGGGCAAAGATACTTTGCTGATCTGGAGTGATCTGATGTGGGCACAATACTTAGTCCATAGTCAAAGTTCACAGTGTTACTATCTGTCATCATTAATTTCCTGAGGGCCAGAGTTAAAACCAGACCTCTTATGTGGTGTTATTGTTAATAAGCAAGCTGTGCTACTTCAGAAAATGAAGAATAACATTCATTTTGATGGTGTATGAGAAATGAATGACTGAATTCAGTTTTCAGAGACTAAACTCATAGAATGCATGGATGTAAAATTGTACAGCAATATATTAGAAATGCCTCTTCAGGAATCCCGTTATTGAACATCCACATATCTTGTAAAATTATAATGGGATTTCTGTTGAATCTTCCACACAGTTAGAAAAATCTATCCTATATACTCCACTTTTGCCTTAAAAAATTTCATCAGGCATTTGTCAATTCATATCCTTCTCAAAGACCTTTATTTTCCTGCAGTATAGAGTTCAGATTATTCCATGATTATTAGGAGGAACAGGATGTATCCTAAATTAGTTTGCCTCAGTATGAATAATCTGTCCCTTAACATTTGGAAATCAAATAAATGCACTTTGTGCATGAATGTGTTTAAGGGCGCAGGTGAAAAAAGAGAAGGGAAGAGATAAAAAGAAGGAAAACTTATTTCTGTGACTCCTTATGGTTTTTTCCATGCATTTGTATGAGCATCATTAGAACCTGGATTAATTTTTTTTTTCCTTAGGAGCCAATTTGGAAATACTTGATCACCTCACTAAACATTATCCAAACGAGTCAGCTAAGACATGATTTTCATGGATAGCTAAGGGCTCTATTTTACAAGATACTTGGTACTTTTTAATGGCAAACATATAATGGCTGCACATCCTCCCATTCCTAGCACGATGGAGACAGCTATGACACAACTAGTCACAAATCCTCTCCATGTAAATTTCCAGTGTTCTCAAAACAGAGGTCATGTAAGAAAGGGCTTCCACTTTTCAACACTATACAGAGAATACAGGAAAATTATCTACTGAAAACCATGAGGCTAATTTAGAAGTCAATGAGACTTAAGTAGAAGCAGCTGTATTACTATGGTGGGTGACTATCCAAAGAGATGAACAAACACCTGCTACCCACCTCACAGCATATTGTTAGACTTAATTAGTCAATGTTGAAAACCACTTTAAAATCTACTGAAAAAGAAGGCAAGTATTATTAATTTTTATTATAATTATCATAATTATCTCTATTACTGTTATGTGAGATGCACTATGTGAGAAGGCACAAGATTGCAACAATTAGTGCTGTTGCTAGAAGACACAAAATATTCATTTATTTTTAAAATTCTCTAAATTATAGCCATGTCTACACTGTCAATTTGGCTAATGCCTCATTTTAGTCTCTGGTTGCACTTCTGATATTCCATGCTTACGTAAGCTAGCTTTCTCCTGGGCAGTCATTTAGGTAGAGACTTGAAGTTGTGAATAGAAACATTAGCAAGACCTCATGTTTTGTTCCATGCAGACAATGCATACATGACCATTACTGGAAATAAATTCTATATCCTGGGATGCATTAAGAGGAGTGTGGCCAAGGGAGCAGGTCAAGGAAGGGTCTTCTTCCCCTTTACTCTGTGCTGGTGAGGCCCCAACTGGAATACTGTGTCCAGTTTTGGGCACCCCAGATTCCTGGCATTTTGTGATTGATACATCATTTCTTATAAAACATGACAGTATTTCAAAATATATTCCATTCATTTTCTTAAAATGTCACAAAGCTTCTTCTCTGTATGTATTACTGGGCTAGTTAACAAACAGCAATATAGATGCAGTATATATAGACACACACATTGTGGGTGGATCTACCACAGATATATCACAGGAAATGTTATGTACCCACTGCACCTACATGAAGTGATTGTTAATGCCAGTCATTTTCTCCCACAACTTGAATAAACAGGCATAGCAGATGCAGCTGGGAAGTTCCCCAAAATACTATTTTTTACAAAGTGTTTTACTGGCTTTCATTATATATGAAGTATTCCCAAATCACAGATCATATGAACCATCACAGCCCAACTATTATTTAAAATTATCTGAAAACAGCAATTTCAAGTTTTTGTTTTTCTTTTAAAAAATAGTAACTAGTAAAGCTTACTAGAGTACTACTTAGCTAGTAGACCTTAGCTAGCTAAGGCTAATCCTTACTAGCAAGTATTTGATAAGCCCTTGGTTTTCTGCTCCAGTCTGTAGACTGATATAATTATATTTCTGACTTACAAGTCTAACTGGTATAATATTTATGAGTGAGATACACAGATTCAAAATTCACACTTTGAATAAGCTGGGTAAGTACACAGAAGTACATTAACAGCATTACACAAAGTTATTTGTGGGCTTAGTGATGCTAGTAACAACACAAGCATACTGGGGATGTGTTTCAAATACTGGCTTTCAGCTGGACAATTCAAGAGATGAAAAGCAGTGGAATTCCTTTTACTACTCAGACCCAAGCTAACTTTTTTTTTTTATTTGAAAATAGGAAGTGTCATTTAGTATCTGTAGAGTTGAAATAAAGAGATACACCTTCCTTAATACAATATCCAGGGAGTGTAAAATATCCTGTCCTAACATAGTGATAAATATTTTCCATATTACAAGTTGGCACATCTAGATAGAACTACCAGGAAAGAGCATCTGTCTTTGAACTTTATCAGACTAAAAGTCTGTTAAAGATACTGTCCCTGGAAATGACTAATAAGGACAATTAATAGATGAATTTACTAGATAATAAAAACAAATTCAAGTGCTATTTCCTAGATTGATAGCCTCTCATCAAAACTACCCGAGGCACAGGTTTGTTTTTTTGTTGGTTTTTGTTTTGTTTTTTAACTAAGAAGAGCATCTCAACCTTGTGTTTGAATTTTGGAAAAAGTATTTTATTCCATTATTTCATTTCATCATTTTTGCAGTGCTCTTTGTCTTATAGGTGCAAAGAGTTCTATACCTCTATCTTACATTATGGAAAAATATATTTCCATTCTGTTGTCATAAAATAAAATTATAATTTATTTTGGATTCAAGTAAGACTGAATATGCCCAGAGCAGTGTAGACAATGCAGTAGTTAAAAATCATGTACCAGAATTTGTCCAGACTATTCAGTTACAAATACATGCAAACATAGTATTTCTAGTTTCTCTCTGGGTTGTGATACTGGTGCCACCTTTCCAGTAAAATTAGCTGTGTCTATGCCTGTATTCATTACTGTGATCAAAGTTTTTGAAATATAAAGTTGCTTTTTTTTGGCTTTACAAAAATTAAGATGCCTTAAAATTTCCTTTTCTTTTAACATACTTACGTAAGCATCTCCTTTTGCAAACAATTATTTTAGCTCCAAGATTGCAATAGCTGCATATTTAGTAACTGACATATATATATGAACATTAGTAGGATGGCTTATATCAAATTGAGAAATTAAAGACAGGCTGAAGATTGGTAATACATTTGAAAGATTGACAAATAGGAGTCTGAGAAAAGTTTACAAAAACCCCACATTTGCAACAATCCTCATCTTACATATTTCCTGACAAAAACTCATATATATAATTTTGTGTAGAATATTGGTATATTACACAACGGTCAAATTGGTTGTAACATTATTTCATTTCTGTGAAGCACAACTGCAAGGCTTTTCATCTTGAAACAAGGATTTGTTATGACAGCATTTCACAGGTGTTGGTGAAAGAAGGTGAGCAAGGCAGTGTGCCTCCTGGCACACCCAACTCTTCATCCTACAGACCCTGTATCAGCTACCTGCTCATCTAGACAAGTGGCTACCCCTATCCCAAACTCTGTTCTCACTGAGTTCTGCATCTGCTTTTCCTCTTTCTGCTGCAGATGCTCCTGCTTTGTCAATCCTCTTTTCACCCAGTAGAAAAGTTTGAAAGCATCTCTAAGGAATTGCACCACCTCACACCTGTACCATAAGGATTAGCAAGCCACTTATATCTTTAACATTCGATATGAATGCTTGACATGTATCTCTGAGCTTGATAATACACATACAGTATTGACACCTTTCTGTATTATACAATTTAACCAGTTTTAGAGTCTAGAAATATCTATTTTGCAATTTTAGGTAAATTATATCATAGAGAAGCTCTAAAAAATAAGCCATAGAAAATATGGATCAAGAAAAAATGTATTAAATCCATGATGCAGCGTGCATTCATGTACAGGCATTTGAGTTAGTAATGCTGGAGTACCTCCTGACTGGTACCAACCCTGAGGTAGCAGTGGAGCTGGCACAAAAACCCACAACTGTATCCAGTTTGTTTCCTGCAGGACAGATTTTTCCTTTTGCCCCCTTCATATCCAGTTTCATATCTACTTCCAGATTCAAAGCTTCAGCAATAATATCACCATACTTTAAATAAATTAATATTAAAATCTTATAACTTTTGTGATTATGTGAGCTAGTTACGTGTTAAATAACTGTTGTTCATGAAGAATTTTGAAATCTCTATTATAACAATAATTGGAACTGCTGACTTTCCCATATGTTTATGTACTGCAGTACATAAATATATTCACATACACAATTTGCTATCTTGAGAGGATGCTATAAATTGTGGCTAACAACAGCTTATGTCCTTGAAGGCTGCCTTTGACTTGGGTTTCTTTTAATGGTTAATTCAGACCACATGGAAAGAAATTTTCTAGTACTTCCATCAGTTTTTGACATGTTTGAAAGATGCTGGTGTGTATCAATCCCAGAAGAGTAAAGGTCACCTCTGCCATGAAACAAGAAATGAGTCTATGTTCTCACAGATACTTTCTCAGCTACTTCAAAGTACACTATGAATGTTTTCTTACCGGCCTTCCTGCTTTACTAGTACTATTTCTAGTGAATTTCCTGTTGATTCTTTGTTATCCTTACTCATATAGTAACTATATCTTGTTCTTTTTAGCTTTCCCTAAGTCCTAACAGTATCTTGAAGGTATTCTTATATAAAATGCATGATAACATCATGTTTTGGTTCACTCTCCTTCTAAATGCTGATGAACAATTTTAAACAAGAATTGCAGAAGCAGTGCAAAGATAATTATTTCTTCAAGAAGGACTACAGCTCAACATGGGTGAACAATGTGAGTGCAGCCCAAAAAGCCAACCCCATCCTGGGCTGCACCAGAACAAGTGTGGCCAGCAGGTCAAGAGAGGAAAATCCACCCCTCTGATCTGCTCTTATAAGACCCAAACCTGGAGTACTGCATCCAGCTCTAGAGCCTCCAACAAAAGTAGTACATGAACCTCTTGGAATAGGTTCAGAGGCAGGCCGAGAAGATCAGAGGGCTGGAACACTTCTCCTATGAGGACATGCTATAAGTGTTGGAGTTGTTCAGCCTGGAGAAGAGAAGGCTCTGGAAAACCTTACTGCCACCTTCTAGTATCTGATGGGGGCCTAGAAGAAAGCTGAGGAGGGATTTTATTTTTTACAAGGCCCTGCAGAGACAGGACAAGGAGCAATAGTTGCAAGCTAGAGAAGTTTAGAATTAGGTTAGGAATTAAGAATTTCTTATCTCTGAGGGTTAAGACACACTGTAACTGGTCATGTAGGGAAGATGTAGATATTCCATCACTGGATGTGTTCAAGACCAGGCTGGATGAGGCTTTGAGTAACCTGACCTAGAGGAAGGTTGGCATTAGATGATTTTCAATGTTCCTTCAACCCAAGCCATTCTGATTCTAAAAACAACATTTACTGAGGTAGCACAAAGACAGGGAAGGCAGAAGAAAAGTCCAAGATTAACAGTTCTAGCAGTTTTAACTTCAAACTTTAAAAAAAAAAAATATTTTTGGTCACTTTTAAGAATAAGTTAGATATATTGCTTAGGAGAGGAGCTTTTTTGCCTCCACTTCTGGACAGTTTAAAAGTGAGCACCACTGTGCATATAAATAGAAGGGTTTTTATTAATTAAAAATGCCCCAAACATTCCAAAATACATTTTTGTCTGAGTTTCATGGAGAATAGTCTTGAAGTTTAGATTCAACAAGGGAATTGCTAGTTTGTGTTGGGGTTTTTTAATAAAAAGTCAAAGCTGTAGACTTTCATTTGGAGGCTAATCCATTTCTCTCTCCAGAAATCAGAGCTAGTATCATTACTGTGATTTAGACCACATCGTTGGAAAAATGCAACTACATTATGTATAGGTATCACCTTCACTTTCTTCAAGTGATTTTTCCATTAAATAGCTTTAAGTGCAATGCAAACAAATCTCCATGACAAATGTATCATCTGATAAGATGCATTATTCAGGTCAGTGTACTGTTAAGTGTAGTCTATGTGGGAACAGTTAAGTAGTAATTAGCTTTCTCCACAGATATTACAGGTACAGAGGTTACCATGAACAAATTGCCAAGACAGGAACTTCTTCCTAATGCCTTATATCCACTGCTAAATGTCAAAACAGAATAATACTTAATATTTTTACTTAAACACAACAGTAAATACAAGAAAGATCCAAGTTTCTAGCCTATCCTTCATGAAACTGCATCATAACAAGAGATCTGTATTTTTATGCTGCTTCAGTTAAATATTTTGAATTATTACAAACTACAAGCCATGAAAATCTTACTTAACAGAGCAAAAATGAAATAAACTTTTTTTAAAAAAAAGTTATGGTCTGAACAATATAAAATGAACTTCATAGGTATCCCCACCTTGAAAACGACAATTAGACCTTGAGATCCTTCAAGCCTTTTTTGTGTAACATTCATTGTCCATCTTCTGTCTTTCCAGTTTCTCTCTGCCATCTGGTTTTCTAATGCTGAATACACCATACACATTTTTCCTTCATACAAAGTCTCTAAATCCTAACTTACTAAAATATATTGTAAGAAATATGCTTAGGCTTTTTTGAAAACTTAGATCACTGCTTAATGCTAATAATAAACCCTAAATCACACAGTGTAGCAGGTATGGTAAATAGTGACTGTAAAGATGACTACTCTGAGGAACAAAAGAAGAAGAGCTAGAGCAAAATATATAGCTAGAGAAATCAAAGGAGGGGTTCTCAAAGTTTGTGAAAAGATAAATCCCCAAAAGTTTAACAGAATGGAGACACCAGCAAGAATGTGACAAAGGAAATGTGATGGTGCCAGAATGTGTCATGCCATGTGACAGGGGAAGCAGTAGCAGCTGGTGCATGTTAAACAGCACTTTACTTTGCAACTGGTCCTACTAATTCTAACAGCATGGATTTCTATTCACTGGTGTCTCATAATCTGTCCTTTGTAATGTATCCAGCAATTTTGCCTCTCCATACACCCCAGGACTCTTAAACTGTTCTAGTTGCTCATCTCAGCTGTTCTGATTTTTGTCAAACTGTTGCATGCTTTTCCCAACAGGCACTCCAATTCATTCAAATCAACAGCTGCTACAAACACTTCTATTTTTGGCACAGTGTCCCAACACTTTCAAGAGGTTTACTTTAAGTGTAGGTGGGTCAGAACCTATATTTCTGTAAAATATGATGCATCTCATCTTACATGATCTTTATGGGTAGGGTCCAAGAGATTGCTCTGTACTGCATGATGTCCAAAATCTTATTTTGATTTTACCCATTATATTTTCAGGTTCATCAAACAGATCATTCCTATGAATCTGTTCATCCAAAGAGGGGTCAGTTATTGCAGAAATGGCATAAAATGTATTACTTGCCTGGCTAGGCATGTATATAGGTGATGGGATAGTGAACAAAATTACAGCTTGCTTTCTTTTTAAATTAAAACAAAGCTCTGAATTCAGAGCAACATAACAGCAGACAAGCAGACTGCTAGCTACTGAAAAAATACTTGAGAGAAGTAAAGGAACATTATAAAGGTTAACATGTTCAGAGTTTTCACAGAAAAAAAACTAAGGGTTACACTGAGAAAGAACATTTGATCTAGACATGTATTTCTTCAGAATTAAGCCTATTAGATAATCCAATAGTTTCTAAAAAGTTACTGAGGATCCAAAAAACTAAGTTAAATGTTACAAGGAAAAAAAAAAGTGATTAAAAAATGTCACAGAGGCACCAAGATTTTAGAATTAGTTTAACCAACACACTTGTAAGAGTTTACTCAAATCCTACCTACCTGCATCTAGCCACATCTAGGTTTTGAGTATCTCGAGATAATTTCAGTCATACAAAATTTTCAGACTTAACTGTGCCCATTGTGCACACAAGTGACTAAATCTACATTACTTTGAAGGGAATATGGGGAGACGTTTTTCCTTAGCAAAGAGTAGTGCTTTGGTACATACTTAAAATACAAAATGCATATTGTTTAACTGCCTAAAAAAAAAAAAAGGCATCGCTAGCAGTTAATATGTGGACAAGAAAATTGTTTTTCCTTGTCTTCTCAGTTTCTTCACTACAATCAATACATTTTTCTTCAGCACTGGTAACAGAAATTTCCACATGGTATCTGTGGTTTACACTGATGCAGATGTGAATACATTGTGAACCAAGATCATCTTTAAATGTATTAACTTAATTAACCTAGTACAATTCTCCATTTACAGGACTTGAAGTCCAACATAACCCAATTGGATACAAATTTGGAGGAAAATCAGGTTCTACAAATTGACATTATTTCATTAATTTCTTAATAAAAGCACTCCCCAATTCTTAAATTATATACCCTTCTCAGGGGCATTTCACATCAGAGGGCAAAAAGCATCCAAATGCTCTAGATGATATTCAGACCTCTGGCTTCTACTACCTCTCAAAAAGTACTAAAACAACCCCACTCCTGTTCCTCACTGCAATCTCTCACTAACAAATTCCATGTAACTGTTTCAAAAATGGAGTTAAAACTGCTCATTTCAAACAATTTCAAGTCCTAAAGAAAGGCTTACCGGCAAGTAATGCTAATTACTGCATTAGCTACCTTTTCTCATGTTACTTAGCACTCATCATCCTCTACTTGAGGCAGTAAGTTATTCCATGTAAACTAGAGTATAGGGACTGTTTAAGAGCTTTTCTTTTTCCATTTTCTTTTGTGAAAGGAATACATAGAGCTTAGAGCAATGCAGAAAACACAGAAGACTGAACCACATTTTTGTACAAAATCTGAGAGGTTTTAGATACTAACTTAATTTCAAGACAAGACGTGGCACTAACACTTAAGTACCTCCATGTACAAACCAAATATCATGTGACACAATGTACTCAATTTTTTTGTCAGAAGAAATCCTCCCATGCAAGTACACTGACCACAAAGAGCACACTTACTTACAATTATTGATAGCCTAAGGCAGGTACAGTAAATGAACAATCAAATGTATTTTGGAATGACAATATGAATCAAAAAGATAGAAAAAATATTGAAATGTTTGTTCAGTGAGGGTACGCTTTTGAATCATTAGTTTCTTTACTAACTGAAGCTCAGTATTTCCAAAGTTAATCAACCTAGATAAAATCTGAAGTGTAGATCATCACATTTCAGAGGATGAAAAGGGAGAAATGGAAGTGACTCGATACTAAGATGAATTATTCAGCCAGAATCACAGCTGCCACTGGGAGAGTTTTCCAAAAACATAAAGAAATATATTTTCAGTAACACACACTCAAATGAAATCTTCTGAACTGTCTAAAAAAAAAAAAAGGTCAAAAAAACCTATTACATGTTTAATTTCCTTTGAAAAACAAATGTATAATCCCAATACTCTTACAGCTTGAAACCATTATCCCTCACCCTCTCTCTACAAGGCATTTTAAGTCCTTCCCAGCTTTTTTCTAGGCCCCCTTCAGATATTGGAAGGCCTCCCCAGACCTCTTTGTTCTGGAGAAGAGACAAAACCAACTCTTTCAGCCTGTCCTCATGGTAGAAGTGTTCCAGCCCTCTGATGATCTTCTTGGCCCTCCTCTGGACCAGTTCTAACAGGTCTATGTATTTATTTTTTTGGGGCCCCCAAAGCTGGATGCAGTACTTGAGGTGGGGTCTCACAAAAGCACAGTATAAACAAGAAAATCACCTCCCTCAACTTGCTGGCCACACTTTTCTCAGGACAGCCCAGCACGTGGTTGGCTTTTGGGCTGCACTCACACATTGCTTACTCATGTTGAGCTTTTCATCACCCAGCACCCTCAAGTCTTTCTCCTCATGCCTGTTCTCAACCCATACTCCGTCCTTCCTGTATCTGTGCTTCGGATCACCCTGACCCAGGTGAAACACCTCGTACTTGACCTTGTTCAACTTCCTGAGGCTGGCACTGGCCCCTCAAGGTGACTCTCAATGTCATCCCTTCCCCCCAGCATGTGAACCACACACAAAGCTTGGTGTCACTGGCAAACTTGCTGAGGGTGCACTTCAACATCCTATTTATGTTGCCAGCAAAGATAAGATGCACCACTCACAGTACCAATCTCTGAGGAATGCCACTTGTCTCCATTTGGATAACAAGCCATTGATTGCAACTGTGTGACTAGCCAGACAATTCCTTAACCACCAGCCATCCAAGTCCATCAATCAAATCCACTTCTTTCCATGAGAGACAATGATGTTGTGCAAAAAAATGTCAAACACTTTGCACAAGTCCAGGTAGATGACTTCAACTGCTTTTCCATTAGCCACTGGCACTGTAATCCCATCATAAATGGCCCAATTCATTCAGGGACCATTTGCCCTTGGTGAAGCCATGTTGGGCACCACCAATAGCCTCACCACTTTCCATGTGCAGTAGCCTTCAGGAGGATCTGCTCTATTATCTCACCAGCCACAGAAATGGGAATGACTGGCCTGTAGGTTTCCAAGATTTTTGTTTTCCCTTTTCCAGTGTGGGAGTTATTCTGACATTCCAGTCAATGTTTAAATACTCCAACTTCACTTGAGAATTTTCTGCTAAGTGACTGCAATATGTTCCCAGTTTGTGGGTTCCTAAAAACTCTAAATTACTTTTCTCCTCATCTTATCCATTACTTTTTTTCCCCCCTAATATTTTCCATGTCTGCCTCTTTATTATGCCATTCACCCAAAATGCTCTTACAAATAATTATTTTATCCTAAAATCTGTTCAGAGTTTAGGATGGTCAAATCATAAGAGTTCATCAGAATTTCACTTCTATCATCAATATAAAGTAAACAGTTTTTCAACTTCCTTGCACTACCCATAACTTCACTGTTATACATAAGCAAGCAACCTCATGCAATAGGGCAATGTCATAGGGATACAAAGAGAGCACTCTAGCTTCACTACCTAGACTATAAAACAACTGAATTTTTTGGTTTTATATAATTGGATTTCACAGACAGAGGTTACCTTAAACTGGCTTTGGTATCAAAAGACAAAGTACTAAGGAGAATTACACTATGAAAACAGGTGAAAAAAACCCAATGTGGCTGAACTCAATACAAACAGACAACACAGTTCAGAGCAATTCCCTGGCTAGAGATGCTGAGGGACAGATGTCTGAGGTTTGGCTGAGCAGAATGAGGGAAATTGGCACAAAGAGCAAAATGTCTAGAAGTAGAACAGATCTAAAATGAGGTTTTTTTCTGTTAAATTCTTTCTTCTGAGGGTATAAAGACACTTTCTGCCACCCTGTTCCATCTTTTATATGAGCACTTGATAAAGCAAGTGGTACAATTAAAAACTAAGTTAGTCAGTTCATTTTTTTGTAAACATATTCTTTTCCCTTTCTAAAAGAAACCAAAAAAAGAGCTCATATTTAAAGCTTTAACATACATTTTGGTTTTACATTAACCTTCAATTTCTTCCCTGCAGTTATGTGATGCACAGATATGCTCAAGTTGCTACACATTTTTAGCCTGCAAATCACAGAATGCAATGCTCTTAGCACATGCTTTCCTTGACACTTGGTTCTTGCATGTTAATCAGAAAGTTCCCAGGGGCCATTTTTGCCATTGAATACTGAAAACGTTATTGCTACAAGGACAAAAAAATGCAAATTAAGTTACAGACAACATACAGCACAGTGTCACATCACAAACTGATCATCACAAATGCTGAGAGAAAACTGTCAAAAAGAATTTGAGTATTTCAACACAATTTAAATTAACTAAAGTTCTTACAATTTATTTATTAAAAAGATAGATCAGAACAGAAAACATTAATTAGAAACAAAAATACTGGCTTTCCTTAAGTGAATTTCTCTAGCTTTTAGATTAATATCCAATGAAATAATAATTATTAAAAAAACCCTTAAATAGTTCTGATCTCTGGTACCTGAAAATTTTAATACTTCTGCTTTCCCACACAAAATGTTGAAATTCACTTGCAACCATAATTGAGTCACATCGTTCTTCATAAAATGATGTGATCGCTTCAATAGCTTTTTCATTTTATTTTAGAAGCACTGGAACAAGGTCCCTATTGTGCAAAAATCTGAGTTTCACTTTCATTCAGAGTAATAAGATGAAAAATTATAAAATTAGCATATTAGCAAATTAGTCACTTTCCAGAATTAATGCACAGAACACCAGAGGATCAGGTTCCATTCAACTACTCATTATCAATTTGTGATAAACCACGATACACTACACTTCCTTTTACATCACATTCAAATTTCTGTCTGGCTGAGTACAAGAAATATTTTTTTTTGCTAGAAGTATGTGGGATCAAGGTTCAGACCTGCAAATTATATAGGAATAATTTGAGACATAACTTTATTATGAAAAAAATACATATGTCTGTAATACTGATTGCAAAAGATGTGCTCTTATGGAAAGCTCCAGCCATCTGGAATGGTGCTAAATGAACTCTTTGCTTGGTTAGTGTTTTGTTTTGCTGATAGCCAGAGCACTTAATTTCTATCTTTGGCATTTATTGTTCTTTGCAAATTGCTTTCCTCAGCCTCTATAACACTATTATAGCAACACATTTTAACCCTACTTAAAATATATTCTCACTTGTGACTGGAAAACTTTGACAACCAAACTGAGTAAGTTAATCATTACAAATTTCCCAAAGTCATTAGGATTGCATTTAGTCTCATTTATCAGGCTTCAGCTGTCAGCTAGAAATACAGCAAGCAAAATTTAGCATAAAGAAAACAACTTTAAATGTTTATATTTGACTTAATTATCTTCAGGGTGGATGACAAACTGTTAAAATGGTAAGTGGGCTAAGCTAATTGTATTTACTTCATTACAAAAAACCCACAAGAGAAATAGAAAAATTTAACCAGCATTTACACTTAATTATTGAATGTTTTCTGTGGGCAAGAAGAAACTCTTAAGGAAAAAATCCTATTAAAGAAAAAATGATGGATTATATCAAATCCAAATGATGATAGGCAGGTGTCCTTGTCTGAGTGAGAGCAGAACTAATTCTGTTCCGTGATTTAACTTTTCATCTCAGTTCTTCCAACTGCACTGTCTGAAGTCCATAGCATATTTTCACAGGCAGTGTCTGCTTCTAGTAGAGATAACACCCCATGTTTATAGTTAGCACCAAAGGTCTGTGTGCAGACTAAGGGCACTGCTGGATCTTGTGGGGCACGTTGAGGATTTGCATCAAGGAGGACTATGTCTGATCTGCCTTCAATCCTGAACTGTGTGTTCCTGAATCCAGTACCACGATCCTGCTCCTCAACACAGTTCCCATGTGCCACTGGGCACAGTCTAGGACCTTTCTAGTGCCTACTCCACAGGACCAGTGGTGAAAGTGATATAACTGCCAGAGGGGGTGTTGCATTTAATACTGGGTTTGTATACATTTGTATATATTCCAATTATTTTCATTAAAGCTGTTTTCCTGTCTTAATTTCTAACTCCCTCATCCTTACTCTCTTTCAGTTCTCCTTTGAGGAGGGAGGGCAAGTTAACAGAGAGCATCTGTTACAGGTTCAGCAGGCTGCCCTGACTCTGAAGTATAGCAGGGAACATACCAAGTTATTTTAATGTGGACAGATCTATTCCTCACTTGACACCAAATTACAAACTCTTGGAACCAAGTGAAAAGCACAGGAATGGTGTCAAGAAAAATAAATTACTTCCACTAATGTGTGCAGTGGTAAGAACAGGAAGAGATTTCAAGTCTGGTCTTAAAGGTTCATCTCAGCATTTGTTCCATATGCTTTACTTAAGAGTATATATAGAGAGATGACTCCGCATGGTTTCTGAATGCAAATTTTGGTTTTACAGATTAAAACACCAAGCAAAGTTTGGCATCTAAAGCCAAAGAACAAACTGATATATATTCATTCTGTACTTTCTGTACAGTATACAAATCATACTGCTTTGGTTTTCCCTTTTTCCTTTATACATGTGCATACATTTTCATTTTTGGTTGTTTAGCTCTTTGCTGAGCCATACAAACCTTAGTAGCAGCACCTTACCTAAGCACTTAATGTTAAGCACTTGATTAATCTCACTGAAACCACATTAATATCAGCACATTTCAGCCTAGTAGTTCTATTAAATCCTTTGTAAGCAATTACTCCAAAGCAATGAGTTGCCAGGTAAAGAAAAAACAAATATTCACTTATCTCCTGTTTTGACATTAGATGAGTTGCAAAAACTTGATTTTCTTTCTTCTGCCCCTCCCACGGCCTTTTTCACTCCATTATGCAATGAATTCCCATGTCTCAAATTTCACTGGGATAAAGTGCAATAAATTACAGTTGTAGATCTGATTAAGCAGCTTTGACAACAATTTATTAACTTTTTTTTACGATTAACAAAACTAATGAAGCTTTGTGTAGATTTCATCTAAACCAATGTGTCTATGACATGGGCATTCTCATTCCAGAGATTCAGAGCAGAATCACATATGTAACCAGCTTACACAGCATTCATTGCTTTAACATGTCCGACTAAGAACATACATGCTTTTTAGAGTTGATATTTCTGTATATATAAGACTTACAACAGATTACTTTCACCTTCAGTAGTCTGGCCCTATTTTTATGAAATTTGCTATAAATTACTATTAGAAGTTAAGTAATCTTAGCAAAATTTACATTAGAAAATAGCTAACACCTCACACAAGATGGAAGGTGGTTGAGTTTACACAGTATTTGAGGGTATTTTTCAATATAAATAGTAAGAGCCATTTCAGTCTCCTTCCACATTACTGTATTTCTATTACTATCGATACAAAATGCAGCTAACACACTATGTTTCTGCCAAGTGAGGCAGTCAAGTGAAATACAAGCTTTGTCACTGGAAGTGAAATCATTTGCTAGAACACAGGCATCTGAATTTGTTAGGATTCCTTTATAGTCAGTGGAAACTGATCGCTTTGGCAAGCGGTATCTGAGACACAGCTCATTACAGCTAAAATTAGATGTTTAAGACAGATCAGACACTAAGAGTACATATTTCTCCTCATCAACTCTAGAAGTAATGCAAGTTGATTAGATTCATAAAAGACATTTCCACTAAATGTCTGAAATTCATTGAGCTGTATAGAATGAAGACTTGGTATCTGTTCTAAATTCCTGGAAAATTTCACAAACTATTGGAGAAAAGCTTCTTGATTTAACATTTCTATCTGGATCTGACAAAGAATATATCTATATAGATCTGTGAAAAAGTTTAGAAATAATACAAGTAACCATTGTACCAGTCCTATTTTTCATTTTAGTCAACCTCTAAAATACAACTGGACTGATAAAACACAATGATACTGAAAGTTTCCAGATGAAGACTGGTATATGCAAAGCCTAAAATGAAATATGTATAGTTCTACTATGTAATACAATTATGTGTATTAGATGAATGCATAAATATATTGTGCTATTTAAGTACTTAACTTGTATGGTATAAACATTTACTTTCAGACTAACAAAATATTTAGTTTTACACCTATAAGTTTAATAGCTTCATTTATTTTAACATTATATTCTGAAACTACACATGAAGTACTTTCAGAAATACTGTAATCTACAATGCAGTTACAGTAATTTCTGTCACTCCATGTAAGATGACCTATTAAAATCATTCCAGAAAAGTTCCTCTCAGGAAAGTAATCACTCTGTTCCTATTCTAAGAATTACCCATGGAAATTAAGTAGGGGAAAAAAAAAATCACTAATCTTATTCTATTAACAAAACATTGTTCAGATAAATAAAATCTGTTGAATAGGAAATCAACTGTCTGGCCTAAGATCATATTAGTTTATTAGCCAATACTATCTCACACACATTATTATTTCCCATCTTTGAAACATGCAAAATGCTTTCATGGCTTTCTGTATTTCCAGGAGGAATACTGAACATGCAGAAAGACAACTGAAACTCCAGCCATTTAGAAATGGATCATATTCTACCCCATGAGCAAATGGATATCAATGTGTTTTATACGAAAGAAATATAGCTCTCACAGCAAGGTCTGAGCAAGAGAGCAACCTGCATAGACACACCACAAGAATAGAGGGCACAGTTACACATCACTAGCATGATTAATCTGTCCAGAAATTATCTCTTTGATGCATGTCAAGTAAGTACACATTAACATCAGACTGTTAGTTACCTGATTTTTCCATCATCTTTATTTTGGACCACAAATTCCAACCTGAAGCGAGGCACTCAAAGTTTTATGTCCTTACTGAATTTCCTCTTGGTTTTCATGTCATAAATGAGCATATTTATACCACAACTGTGTGAGAACACTTTCTGTCAAAGCTGTAGAGTAAATACATTGCAGTAAAACTTCACTAAATCATCAAAACTGAAACCATGAAATATAAGTAAATTTATCTTAAACACCAGCCATTAATTCTATGATTTCTTAATCCAAATTTCGTAGCCAAATTCTAGCTAAGTTCCCAGAAAATCAGCACTGATGCAATGGTTTAATTTCTTACATGCTAAATTAAGAGTTGAAGCTCTGTCCCAAGATTCAAGTTAATGGCAGTTAACACTGCAATAGGGACATAGTAGTATAACATAACTGGGTGATAGAAATGTATTTCATTTAAAACAGGATGTCAACCTTCTTATCTGTTAAAAATGAGTACTTGGTCCTTAAAAATCAATGGCAATAGTTGTGTTTAGAGTAGGCAACTGAGGAATAGGGTTTTGAGTATGAAGGTAAGGCAAGCTCCTGTGCTCCTCTGGACAACAACACTTCCTGATATTTCAGAACATATGCACAGTGTCTGAAAATTTCAGAGTCCTACTCAGATATATTTTTGCTCCAAATCTGTTTATAACCAAATGCAGGATGAAGGGTCTGTACAGTAGCAAAAAAAACCATAATCCAGCTACAGCAATTAATAAAAACCAAGAAGAAATATTTTCCCTCTGCTATTTGACATTCCCATTGCCTGTAAATTCTTATAGAAATCCCTGTATCAGGCCAGACCTCTGGTCCAAGCCCTCCCTGCTGTCCCAGGTTGGAGTTCGCATCTGGGACAGGGCTGGCTCAACCTTGGCTCAGTGTATAGCAGGCAGAGCAGGGAAACCTCAGGTAGAGGGGTGGGAGCAGAATATTGTGGCAAAAGCTCAGAAGCCAGGACTCATCCCCTGCCTTAGGATTGCTCCCAGCCTTGGGCCCTGTTGAGACAGGTCAAACCTAAACACCAGCCTACCCCAGGGGTTGCCTTAGCAGGTGGACACAGAGCCTGGGGCAGTACCTGCTGATGACCAGAATAGGACAACACTGCTCACTGCTCCTGACCTGGCTCACTGGTGGCTATGGGACAAGGCTGGGCAGGGTCCTGGGGCCTTGCCAGGCTTCCCTTGTACCTGCTGCACCCCAACACATCCTTTTATTTATTGCCCTGTCTCTCCCTGTGACTGATACCACACATTTCAAACAACAATTGCTTGGTAATAATTTGTGTATTTTTGTTTTCATTCAGTTGTTTAAACTTAAGTGCCAGTAGGATTTATTTCCTCAGTGGTTTCAATTACTTTAATGCCACAGTTACGAACAACTCCACAACGTTCCAGTTAGCATTTCCTTACATCTGTTAGGAACAAATTACATTACCTGTCCTATTGCCTATTCATCTAACCTTATTATTTACTTCAGAATGTTTTCAGGCTGCATTATACTTGACTAGCCTCAATAATTTAGTGTCAACTGTAAATTTTGCTACTCTGAAGTCCTTTCTTCCCTTTTTACATGCCATGTAATTATCTGTAGACAATTTGACACAGAACATCTCATAACTGTTAGCCTTTGGACAAACAAAAGATTTGATTTACATTCACATTGTCTGGCTTCTGCTTTTCATTCCTAATTTTTAATCATTACCATTAATTTACTTCTCATTCTTTGACAATCTTCCCCAAACAGTCTCACAAAGAATTAACCCTGAAACAGTTGGAAAAAAGTCAATTAAACTGTTCTGTTTTTTTAAGAGAAGCACATTATCATACCAGTAGATTTTTCAAGAATATATCTATAACTAAAGCACAAATACAAGCCACATTTATTATGGTTTAAAGGCAAGTACTTCTATGTACTTCTCTTCAGAAGATGATGCCTGTTTTTTCATGTGTGTGTGCAAGTCCACGTGCATATATACACACAGAAAAATCCTGCTCTACGTACTTCATATCTCAAGATGACAACATATTTTTTAGCCTGTGAGATTGAAGTCCATCCTCTCCCCAAACTTTGGTTGTTTTGTTTTTTTTTTGTTGTGGGGTTTGTGTTTTGTTACTAGTCAATGGGAACCCTTGAACATCCCCAAAGTGAAGTCATGTTCTTCTTATCCATATTGCTATGGATTAACATAAGCCTAAACAAAAAATAGACAAGGTAGCTTGAACTTTTATATCCATGCACAAGATTAAGACAAAGCATGGATGCCAATATTCGTAACTTCATTAAGAGCTTAGAATTACACTGATCTGAAAAGAGCAAGATGTTAGGCCGCAGCAACTCTAGGCAAGGCCTGAGGTCCTGTTCTTGTAGGTCAGTACTAAACCTACTGCCTGGTGCTACTGACAGCAAAATGCATATTTTGCCTCAAATTTATATCCTAGCTCACAACTCTGTCAAGCTACTGCCCCCTCTTGCAATACATGGAATTTCCCTTCTCAGGCTGCTATCATCTTAACCACCTAAGAATCTTATTTGATTGAGTATACCAACTTTAGGTCGTCAGCTAAGTCCTCTAACACTTTTACCCTTAAGTTTAATTTACTTTATTCTACCCAATTTTCTTGAATTATTCTTCACCAGGTATGCCATAGCATTCTAAAGTTTCTTCTTATGTGGCCCAGTACTTCCTACTTAAGTTCTCATAATGGAAATAGAGTTTGTGCCCAACACTTCACTAAATATTATTTATACAATGCTACTGAAGGAAGTTATCTTTTGAAACTTGCTATTTAATCACATAATATATATTTTTATGTTTTTTCTAGTTTTGATCAAATCCATATACCTTCTCTGACAAATTATAAGCTTAACCTTCCCAAAGCTAAGAATTTCTAGTTTTACATTTTTCACTTTGAAGCCTATTTAAGTGTCTGCTGGAGGTAAGATATATCAGGTTAGATAGAACCTGTTAAGGTTACATTTATTTACTCATTTTTCTTCTAGAACATGTAGTGTCATATTGCTAGGTTGTTTTTAATACACATGCAGTTTATCCCCCAGGATGCTAAATTTAATTATATTGTGGCAGCCTCAACTGCTACAGGCTAGTGGCGTCAGAACTTTCATGAATATGTCTTTACAATATTGTATAAATTAGGTGGTTTTCTTCCTATGTCACTTGAAAACAGAGGACAAATTCCCTTTAATCTGAGCTTCCTATGACCAATAGGTAACATTATGAAGCATTTTTTAATGCTTTGACAAAATCTCTTTCCATATCAGCTTACAAATATAGTAGTTGATCTTCAGTGCAGGATTTTATACAGGTTTAAAATTTATTACCCTGCTGTTTCTTTTACTTTTTTTCCCCCACTCTAACTTGTGCCATGGGATCAAAGGGCAATAGTTATAAACTGAAGGAGAATAAGTTTAGATTGAATAGAAGGAAGAAATATTTTACTACCAGGGTTGTAAGACACTGAACAGGTTAACCATAGAAGCTGTGGATGCTCCATCCCTGGATGCAGCCAAGGTCAGACTGAATAAAGAGCTTTAAGAAACCTGATCTGGTGAAAGATATTGCTGGTTATAACAGGGAAGACGGACTAGATAATATTCAAAGGTTCCTTCTAACCCAAATCATTCCATGATTTTATGACCAAGAAAGCAAAATCTTATGTGGTCTCAGTCTCTGGAAACAACCAGTAAGATTATTCTAGGAAGCAAAACATTCTCACATTCTACATGAAAAGGAAACATGTTTTTAGTCATCTAAAAAGAGGAAAACAGTCAATTTTACCAATAACATAACATGGTCTAAGGACATGTGTTATTACTACATAAAGAGCAATGTAGGACATCTTAAACCTTGACAAGTATGACCACAGTTTCCTACATATAATACTAAACCCTGATATTTCTGAGCAGCCAGCGAAATATACACAAACAAGAGCATACACACAATGTAGAATTTATCACAGAAAAGTATCTAAAGAAATCACAGAATTATTTTCATTGAAACTCAAAGTTCTTTGGACTATTTTACTATAGCAGAGCTGAAGGAGCACTTCAGAGCCAATTTGAAAATAGCAGGGGTCACAGTACATTAGCAAAGATCAGCCCCATGAGATTATTATGTTTTTTTGCACTGCAGCCTAACAAGACATACACGAAGCTTAGATACCATTTCATAATGAAATAACAAGGCTGTGTTATTGCTGCTCAAAGTGAACACTTCAAATGTGACCAAACTGCTAATTCCACTATAACTGTCCAAAGTGCCTTAAGGGCCATTTATTAAAAAAAAATTACTTGTGCCACTGTATAAATCTCTAAATATACAAGGTCTTGATGGCTTTATTTTGAAGGAGAAATATTTAAATGTTGCAAGCAAGTTTTGCTTAGTAGGATACTTTTGATTTTCATTTAGTTACAACAGAGCTACATGTGCCTGTCTCGGACTATAATAATATGCAGTTGAAGTCAAAACTGAGTATCATAAAAGATAATGCCTGTACTACATCAAAACACAGTGCACAGACACACTCCATTTAGAAATCACTTTATTTATTACAGCTAGCGATAATCCAAATTGCCACAGGAGAAGAGAGAACATTCTTTACAGAAAAATTTCATCCCCTCAGTTCTATACTGCATCTAAATCATCAGATAATAAGAACCATTCTTTAGAATTTTAAACTTTAATTTGTAGTTCAGTAGCTTTTTAATTGAACACTGAATATCTACAAGTCTTGCTAGTGGTCATTCTACTGCTGTCAGCTGGTATAATTTGTTATGCTGCTAATGAGAAATTCAGTGTAGAACCAGTGTGGGCCAGAAATCGCTTTGATTTAAAATGAATACTATTTTCAAGCACTTCTATGCAATTAATTTAAGATGTACTATATGAATGCAAAAAATTTGCAGAATTTGGCCTTTAAAATTAATTCTTGGCCTTCCCTGAGGTTGTGTTAACATCTATAAAGCATGTAGTATTTTAATATTAATGAGACAACCTAGTGATAAACATCTTAATTGTCTATAAAGAAAGCAGTAAATAAGAGGAACATTTAAGCATGAATCAGTATTACTAGTCTCTTGAACTACATACATCTGAGCACACAAGTGTTCAGCCCTTATTAGCAGTGTCATAGTTAGTACACAGTAATATTCTATTTTAGTAGCCCTTCCTGTCCATTTCCAACAAACAAGACCCATTCTACTATGCACTGTAAACACACATATGGAAAGGCAACACTGCTCCAACATAATCCCATATATAAATAGACAAGGTTGAAAAGTTATTATCCCCTATTACAGGGTTCCCATTTCAGTCTACCAACCAAAATATTACCATTTGTATTCTTTTTCCAGGCTGTAATGATGAAGCTCTTACTCTCAAATATCTTTTCCTCACAACAAAAAGCAAATGCGATTGATAATAAAGGGAAGAAAAAAAGGCAGAAAAAAATAAAATTATCAGATGAAAGTAATTTTTTTGTACCATAGCAGTCCTAGGTCTGTACACTGCATAATTAAAGTTTCACAAATTCAAATAGAAAAATATCTTCCTCTTTATCCAAGCTTTCTATAATTATCTGTGATTGGCCCTCTCAGCTCCTTTTCTTTTACTGCTTCAGCCTACAGCAAGAACATTATGCTAGATTTGTGACAATTTTTGTGACTGCAATGACACACATAAGATTACAATTTAAGCAAGGGATCAAGCAGAAAATAATCTGTGAGGATAGGCTGCAAGCTTTGCCGTTGGATTAGAGCACAAATCTTCCACAGTAGTGAACCAAACACAGACATTACTAACCAAGGACATTTCTTTCTCTGTAAGTGTTCTCACTCAAGCTTGTTCCATTATGATAGCTCATTCAATCATCACAACAGACAAGTACAGAAAGCTAGAAATACTACAGGCAATTTGACTATACCAGTGAGTAATATGGATTTTTTTCATGATAGCTTTTTTTGGCTGTTTTAGGCCAAAATGACAAAAGAGAGCTTGGCAGTTCTTGCTCTGCAGAAGAGAAGCACACCCTCCTGCCAGCATTTACTCTACCAAGATATCAATAGATAAGCAGGAAGAAAAAAAAAATTACTATAACACCTTAAAAACTTTAGTAAGATGCAGAAATACAGTCCTAACCAAATGCATTACTTAAAATGAGGGAAAGAGAAATACTAGAAAATTCTAAGCCCCTACTCCTCAGAATTCAAAGAATTCAAAAAATGAAAAAAAAAAACAAACAAGAAAAACCCACAAAAATCAACAAATACACATTTAAAAGTGTTTCTGTGAACAGAAACATGTATTTTACAAGTTTTTTTAGTTCTGTTATTATATACATTTTACACCCAGATGAAAAGTACACAGCAGCTTTCAAGCAACAAGAAACTCCAGGAACAGTCTAAATTATTTTAGCAACCCTTTAACCACAAACAGCTCTCCAACTCCAGCTGAAATTCAAACACTAAGGTAATCCACTCTAGCCATTTGTCCATTATATCATCCCTTTTTACCATAGCCTAACCACTATCAGCACCTCAATACCACACAACCACTGACCACCTCCACCCCCTCCCAAACCCATTTGCTGGGATGGGAGGAAAAATCAGAAAGAAGAAAAAAAGTAAAATCCATCCTTCGAAATAACTAGTTTAATAGAACAAAACAAAGAGAATAGAAAATAACAATAACAACAATATCACTGGCAAAATAATACATAAAGCCAAAAGTAGAAACCACAAGACTGTACCTGTATCTAAGATTCCAGTTTTCCTGCTGTAGCCAAAAGTTGAAGGCCCCTGCTGCAAAAAAAAAAAACCAAAAAAAAAAACTGCCCTTCCCCTCACCCTCTCCTTATATAGGAGAGCATCCCATTGGCTAATTGGGTTGTTTATCCCACATGCTGCCCCTCACAGCTGCAGCCCATCTCAACTGCTTGGGCCAGCAGCTGCTGGTGATAATGAACCAAGCCAGGACAATCTCAGTGTGTGCAGACAGAGCATCTAGAGATACAGTGTGAAGGTCTTTTGCTTTCTTTGTCTTGGCTAAGTGGGCTCAGGGCTAATTGGGAAATACCAGAGCTGTGTCTAGTGAAAGCAAGTTGCAAAAATCTCAACAAGATCCACACGTCATCCTTGGGGGCTGCTTTTAAACTGAGGTTCTCAAGATTGTTTCCAGCTGTGATGCCCTGCAGCTTTGTGGCAGACTTGCCCCACCTCACCGTTTCCCCACTGATTCACCCTCTGCTCCTGACTCCCTCACTAGCTTTCCCATGGCTCTACCTTATCACTATGATCTTCCAATAAAGCACAGGACTATGGCTGTCTGCCTCGTTCTGTCCAAGCCTGGAGGCTGCTTTCCCAGGTGAGTGTAGTGCTTGCAGCAGAGCCTGGGGATGGCCAGGCTGGGGCCAAGCCCATCACCATCCCTGACCTCAACCAGCTTCCCTCACTGGGGAATGTGAGAATTGTTGAGGAGCAAGGACACTGCATGCTATACATTATCCCTGCCCTTACACATCCTTCCCATTCACATTCTACTACCCTCCTCAGCAGGACTGGCTCTCTCCAAGAAGGAGAATCCTCATGGAATCATTGAGTTGGCCTCCATATTATACACAAATGCTGTTATGTGTTTGGAATTATATTGCCCTGTGCTTTGTCAAGTGTAAAGCAATTATGGAGTGGAGCATTACCTTCATCTTCTACCATGTCATTAGTCACAAACTGTACCTAAAGAACATTGTGCAAATTGAAAATAAGAAACTTGTAAACATGTCCGATTATTTTTTCCCTAAGGATGGGATCAGGTTTTATGTCCCAAAATAATTGTCCCTGAAATTCCAATAGATAAATATCTACTTCATTCAGCTGCTGGACTCCAAAGAAACTTACTGACACAGATGGTGAGAGAGCCAATCAGGAAAGGCTCCCTGCTAGACCTGTTATTCTCAGAGAAGGACTTGTGAGTATTGGAAGGCTTGAGGCCTTAGGTATCAGCAAATGAGAGTCTTCAGTTCTTGGGTAAGTAAGGAGAGGGTTCATCAGAACTGCACCCTGGAATTGCTTTTTAGGAAGCTTGTTTAGGAGACTAGTTGACAGAGTCTCTTGGGAGGCAGTCCTGAACTATAAAGGAGTCCAGGAAGGCTGGACATTCCCTCAAGGGAAATCTTTAAGGAGCCAGCCATCCCCATGTGCCATAAGACAAACAAGCAAGGAAGACCTGGCTGAACAAAGAGCTTTGGCTGGAACTTAAGAAGAGTAAAAAAAGGAGTCCATGGCCGATGGAAGAAGGGGCAAACAACTCAGCAAGGCTAAAAGATTCCATGAGGCTATGCAGGATACTTGTAACAACAGAACCTTCAATGGAACATGAAGAGCTTCTTAGAATTTAAATGAAAATGGAACACTTTGCTGGGTCTTAAAAAAAATTTCCTCAAAGCGAGGATACATTGGGCATGGGAAGGCTATACACAATCCTATGTAACTCCACTTTGTCTTCCATAACAGATCAATATTCCCTGTTCAGAAAGGTTAAATAATCTGCTTAATTTTCTATTTAATTATTTTTTTAAAAAAGAAAATAATTTAGCAACCCTTTGATCTTTGGTAATTCATAGTGGAATGGAGACAGAACTAGACACATATTTCTTAAAGCTTTAGCTAACTTAGGTTAAGTGACAATGGGAGCTGTAAAATCACATTTAGAAAACTCATTACCATTTTAGTAGCAATTTTCAACCACATTCTGGGACCCTTGACTGGTTTCAAACCCTAGGTATGCTTTCTGAATGGAGAACTACTAACACAAAGTTAAAAAAAACAGAACAACAAAAAAACCCAACAAAACAAACCAACCAAAACTCAACAAACAAAATCCCCACCAACCAAAACTAACAGTACTTTTAATACTCAAGCTACAAAAGCTGTGTCACTTTACTTTCAAAAACAAAATTACACAAGACAGCTTGAGACAATCTAACACCTTGTCACTGCTCCCTACTGCATGCTGTCTGTTTACCTTGCTTTAGCTGTAACATACATCAGGTCTCTCCATGAGACAATTTCAGATGGTTTTCCACTGGGTTAGTGCAATCAGTCTTTTCAGTGATAATCTTGAGTAGAACCCAAAACGTGGCAGAATCACACCATGTGAAAGAGGGATGAGGAGGATCTGCTCCTGCAGGCCCCTAAGAGGAAGCCTCCCCATTTGGCAAGGGTCGGTTGTGGGACTGACTCAAAATCACACAATATTCTACCTGAAATTATGTAAGGATTTAACAAACTTAAGAGATACTTTAGTAGATTAATCTCCATTCTGATGACTAAATACAGTCAGGATATATCACTTTGCCAGCTGATCACAGTGTAGAGAAAGACTATCAGTTGTTAGGTTTTGTTGCCAAAGCTTCAGGAACACCTGAGATGTGCTGTAGGTTAGCAGTAATACTGCACTGCTGACAGAGAATGGCACGCCTATGGCTTCACAAGTAGGAAAAAAGCAATAGGTCAAACTGCACTCTTGCAATACCACGACACAAAACTGCTGTTGTCTCAGTTCTTACAGTTATATACACTGACCTCATGGAGATGGAATCACAGGAGAAAATAAAGGAAAAAATCTATTAGTGGAAGGAAAAAGAAATTGGTGAAAGGACTTACTACCATCTGTGGTATATGATTATGTCTAGAAACATTTTTAATTATTAAATTGCCAACATTATGTTTTAAGATTATCTAGCTATTTAGTAAGTGGAAAGGAGAATAACTTCATAAATACAATATTTCTATATAACTTTATAATTAGTGAAGTCACAGTGTTACTAAAATCTCTTGTTACATGGCAGGTGAATTAAGTTCATATGTCATTATTGAAAAGCTTTTAAAAGATACATGATGTATTTCACAGAAGTTCAGCTTCAGAATTTTAAAATATTCTTGTAATATAGAAAAGCTGCGACAAGCAAAGATAGAAGATTATACCAAGATGGCTTTAACTGAAAAGATTAAATCACAGCTTCACATATTAATATCTTTATCTCCTATCAGCACAGGTAAGAGTATACAGCTTCAGATTCTGTCAGATCATGCACATCTCAAGAGCAGAGGCTATCTCATAGACCAGAGGACTGATGCAATGTAATAATTCAAAAATTCAAAATAAAGTAATGCCAATATGTGTGGGCCTAGAGTGCGACAAAGAAGGCTAGTAACTGGTGATGGGAAAAGTAATTGTAACTGTGCATTTCTTGGCTTGCATCTTGACTCCCTATTATGATATTTGTAAACTGAAAGGAAAGCAGTAGGAATAAAGGTGGAGACTTTGAAAGATATTCAGGCTCTTTAATATGTTCTGGCTTTCTGAATCTCGTATTTATTGGGACACACACACAGAGAATATTCTAAAAAGAAAATCAGCCCAAATACCCTAATTATAGAACAGATTGTAATTTTCTCTATGTGAGATGGCCTTGAACGCTTATGAATCCAAATAGCAACCCCAGGAGTATAGTGAAGAAATATTTCAGAGGAAAGGTCACCTTTCCTGAGCAACTACTGAGGATACACCAAAAGGAAAATAAAAAAAAAAGCATGGAGAAATCTCAACATTCAACCTTTTTGCTCCACAGGAATAATCATATTAATAAATCACCATGTCTATTTCAATCATCAGGTGGATTTAGCAGTTGCCAAAAGCAGAATCAGTCCTCTTTCCTTCCATTGGACTCCATAACATGCAGCACAGTTTCCTGGCATAAAACTGAAGAACATTCTGACATAGACATATTTGTAAAAATGAAAGCAAACCCTACTCTCCAGCTGGGAAAAACAAATTCAACATTTTCAGAATTCTAAGAAGGCTTATTTTCTCATTTAAAGCTGTAAATAGCTAAGTACACATGCATCCTGGCAAGTGAAGACTTTTGCATTTTTTTAGCACCACCTGCAAAAAGAAAGAGGAGAATGACAAACTAAAGTATATGTGGGATGATCACATGTTAAAGGAATGGTTTTACATCCACTCTGTGATTTGTAAGAAGTGAATTCATTTTCATTTAAAGTGATAAACACTTTTTTCAAAGAAAACTGAAAGAAAAGATACCATTTTAGTTTTGCTGTTATAAAGCTGTTTTACACTGAAATACTTCTCCACAAAGTTACTGCAAGCAGCATTTTACAGCAACCTAAATTAAAATATTTATCATATGCAAGTGATAGTTTGTGACCTATTTCTATATAGGTCTTCACTTTTTTCACCTATCACCTTAAGATATATCAAGAAGTTTTCTTTTATCTTTCACTGAACATGCCCTAAACCAAAAAGCACTTAAATAGATCAGAATGATCAAGAAAAGTGTTTGAAGTTCAACATTTTTAGCATCTCTGGCCATATTAATATTCAAATGAAACAATCTCAGTGAACTACAGTACAATTTATGGAATAATATAACTCTATAAATATTTTAGTAAATGCATTATTAGTACTTTTAAGTATGTACCTTATCTATTTGTGTGATCAAATTAATTCTCTAATGCACTGGAAAAAAATGGTATACTTCTTAATTGAATGATCCGTCCTGCTTAATGTGTCTATTAACAGTGTCTATTATGGAATTAAAATAACCTTACTTTTTTTTCTCCCTTAAAAACAAGGTAAGAATTTATTGCCAATGTAAATTTGTATTGCTCTGTCAATAATATAAGACTGAAATATAAATTGTTCCAGGTATATAGCCCAGAAATTGCTCTAAATCTTGAGTATTAAATATTCATATGGTAAATTTCTAACATATTATACTGGGAGTCAAGAGAATCAAGTTCTGCCTCTTTCTATGTCATTTAAGATACACTCATGTTTTTTGCATGTTGCTTGTCTAACTTGTCCTCTATACTTATATGATAAGGTTCATGCTATCTCATCAAGAAGGAAAGAGTATGTAATTTATGTTTATTCCCACATGGATTCCATACTGAGGTATTACACAAGCATCTCAGATATGGAAAACCACCAGACATTCCAAATAAAGACACTGCAAATATAAATGAAAGTGTGATATATCTTCATAAATCACATTTTGTTTGATACTGTTGTGCTGCTTATCTTTCTTCCATAACCCAATAGGAAATCAGAAATTTAAAAGATCCACAAATCAGTCTGTTCTTCTAAGCAAACAATTCATTATCCTGTTTTGGGGTTTGTTTTTTTTTAAAACTTAATCTTATGTATCACCATTTAGAAGACTTGCTTCTTTCTTTTACTAAGTTCAGTCTACTGAAAGTGACATTTCACTTATTTACTGATCTGACATATGAACAAATAGTTGCTGTGATAATTACTAGGATGCTCCTAAGAAAGATTGGGAAATCAAGAATAAAACAGCAGGATAAGAACTCTTAAGTGTCTGTCCTGCTTAATGTACTTGGCAATACAATGGACAGAAAACAAAACTGAAAATTTGGATATGTTGTTTGTTGGTTTTAGCATAATGCTTTCGGTTTCACTTGTGTTCCCACCCCAGAAGCTATCCTCAACTATTCAACCCTTAGAGGTGCAATAATCCAGTTCCAGACTGCCTGCTGAATGCCATAACACAACATAACACCAGTTCAGAACTGGAAAACCTTCAGGAGTGACAACTTTCAGAAGCATAACTTTCAGATAAAGCCTCAAGGGCATAAGAGGCAGTTGCATTGTTACCATTTCTTCAATAATCGTGGAAGATTCTACTCAATTTATATAGTCATTCCAAACCTCTCTTGACTTAGTTACTACCTTTCTGGGGTTTTTCTCAGGGGGTACCTAAGAAAGGTCAATTTCTGCATCTGACAACCATCAGCAGAGAACAAATGAGGTGGCGTTAATTGGCTCTTGAAGGTGTTGTCCTGGAAGAAAGTGGAAGGTAAGAATCATGCCTGTATTTGGTGTGGATAAACTGCTGCTCCTCCCCATCCATCCTGAGTGGTGGAAAAGGAGGGAAGGAACCTTCCCTTTCATAAGGCCCTGCAGGGCACAAGCAACAGTCCCTTCACTCTCTTTGCCCACATGAGGAGCAACCTGGATCTTTCAGTGTTTCATTGCAGGTGGCAAAAAGGAATAATAAAGCTGCCCACTTCTCCTTCACACATCTGCTATTTAAACGAAACCTTGACCATTTAAAGCACCTCAGGCTGGCTGTGTATTACATGCCATTGCAGTGGCCTTCCTCAGAATGGATTTTATTAAGCAGCACTGGTGCTGCACTCTTAGTTTGGAACCATCCTGGATGTGTGCTAGTGAAAGGTTTTCCAATATATTAATGACTTGTACTTTCACTGAATATATACCCTGAAAAACATCTGGGTAGCACAGGCTTCCAAAACTACTCTTTGGCTTCTGATCAGCCCAAATGTTTTCTTTTTGTACAGCAGCTGATGGCTCACCTGATCAATATGCTGTAGGCAAATACAGTCCTGTGAAGGGAATAGTCCTTCAAAAGTTGTGAGGAAAAATCTCAGACCATAATCCTTTCTTTTTACTTGTCTTTAGTTTCTCACACAGTGAGAAAGGTTTTTCTTTGCACATTATCTGCAGCACTTGTTACACAAACAGAAAACCACTGATGGGTAAGACTTGACTTACCAATTGTGCAATCACAATACACTATTAGAATGTACCTTTGTCCCTGTAGATGTTGAAACTAGAATCACAGGAAGTCAAATATTATGGCAAACATTCTTTTGGGCTTTGATAAGGAGTTTGAAAGTTATTGACATGAAATATGAATGGGCAAACACACATATAATATAGTTAAATGCATTACAATAATACTGGAGTTCTTAAAATGTGACTCATACTTCCATGTTACTAACAAAGGAAGAACAGTTATTGCTAGAAGGAGCAGCTGATGAAAAGAGTTGGTATACAAAAAGAACCCAAATAAATAGATAATCTCAAACAAGAGACCATGCAGCTGGAGTTTCACATCAGAATATGACTATTAAGGAAAATAATAAGGATGTGAAGTGGGATATAGAATACTTTGGCTTTATATCAAGATCTTAGAAAGGATTTAAAATACTGAGGCAATACTGCTGAGATGAAAGACGGCTGCATTCTTCTATATTATCGTATTCTATCAGTTAAGAAAGTTCTAGATTATCGTATGTCATAATTAAAACCAAAAATAGTCTTACACATCACCTGGGATTTAGTGATTGATTAAAATCTGCCTAACATAAACTGGTTTCTCTGCATAAAAATATACAGTTTGTATAAAGACAAACACATATGGTTCCAGAAGGCATGTTTAGTCTCAGTCAATGCTATGCAACACCATGAACACCTAACGCCTGCTGTATAACAACAGGCAATATACAAAACATTATTTACAGAACAGTGGTATTTTCATGCATTTTTTGCATTTTTGTGTATTTTAGTACATTTAAGTAATTTTAGTACATAGAACTTGTTAATGCTTATATTTCAGTGGCTCAAGATGCATTTTTCTTCTGGCTGCATTACCTCTAGAGAGATGACATTTTACTGGCATGCATGTCCAAAAACCAGATTTTTTTTTTTTTTTCCATGAGTCTGTGAAGGACAAAAAAGTCTCTGCAGAATGGAACAGAAAATGAAAACTAGAAAGCTTTTTCCATTTGTATTTTGTGCTTGCTAACTTTAAGTTTTAGTGACCATAAATCATTCATCTAAAAGAAAGGCCTTAAGGTTGCAGATCCCCAGTTTTATTCACAGTTATAATTTGACCGTAATTGAATTTGGGCATTTCTGAAGAAATTGCACTGATAAATACAGCACAATCTTTTATTAGAAAATTATAATAGATCTAGTATAAGATTATCTCATTTATCTTGACATTGTTGTACCTTTTCTCTATTCCCATGTAACAATTACCTTTTGTTATTGATGTGCCTGTGAATAAGACAATAGAGGTCAGTGCTGATGGTGTAAGTTGAGAGTTGGCCTGAGGTTCCCTTCTTCTGAAAACACTATCATCTGTCCTTTTCAGAAACAAAGAAATGCTGACATTTTGTAAACAAAATCAACTGGCTAAGCTGACAGGACATACAGTGTTATGTATTCAAAGACTCTTAAAAGCTATTATCTGATGAACATTTGTGAAAAAATAAATATTACAATATGTAGCATTATTTTACCATTTTAGTGAGGATATTTGCATATGGCAAAGATGGGGAGGTTTGTACACAATGTGAAGCTGACATGTTGGCATCCCTGAAAAGATGTGAACTAGTCACTTTTGAAAGGTCATTCTCCAAAGGAAATTATTTTTCTCTGTTATCTTGCATACAATTGTTTAGTTTTCAAACTTTCTGAAGGCATTCAGATTTCAGTATAATCACAATGGTGCATTCCATTAACTAGACAAAAAGATTTAAAATGACCTTTCATCAGTCAAGAGACATAGCACAACTGGCAGCTTCATGTATTTATTTTCAATTAGATATGAAAATTCAGCAATGTTCCAATTTTCAGCTAGATACCTGAACAAAGCCAGACATTTCAGGCCATGCAGATACTAATTTTTAATATTAAATAAAAAATAAATCTATATGAAAAAATAAGGAGTACTTAAAGTACTTAAAGAAAGAAAAACAGTTGTTGCATCAGTGAGAAGTTACCCAAGTATTCAAACAAACAAAGCAAGGAAACAAACATCTAATGATGGTTATTGATACACTACCTGCCCCTTTTTCATCCATGTTTTTGTTTCTTTATACCATTTTTAGGTACATGAAATATTCAGGCAGAAAAAAATAAACCAGACCAACAGATACCCTTTATAAGTGTTCCATCAAAACATGGGTTTGATTAAAGTCCATAGAGTCTATCAACTCCTCTTAAACTAAAGATTTGGTGAGATGTAGGCTGGGTGTTACCATCTTGCCACCTTGGTCTTGATGATGCTTGCACCCCATGGTTTCTTTCCAATAGATACCTGGCTGCAACTGGATAAGAAGAAAGTGTGGAAAGAAGGTAGAGGAAATACTGTGCACCTAACTCTTGTCACAGAGGTGGCCAGTTATGGCTTCCAGTTTCAGGGTATACCTGAAGAGCAATAGCTGTGTCTAGTATGCTCCAAAACTTCCTAGATATCCCTAGGTACTTGGAGAATTAACTGTGCTGGAATGCAGCTTGATGTTGGAAACACTCAAAACTTCATAGATTTTTTAATTCTATAAGCAGCTATCACTGCAGCAAAGACATGCTTTAAGAGTTTGCTAATGAAATCTTTCTGGGTCCCATCAGATTCATCTCATCCAGTATGCAGTCTTATCTCCAATTCTCAGCTTTCTCTTCCTTATTAAAGAGTTCAGCCATAGGCAGAGTAGGGAGATTTCTTGATTAAAATAATTTGAGATGGGTTACTTAGCAGCTCCAGGCTCTTCTGAAAAAGACAGTATACTCATTCAAAGAAGACAATATCATTACTAAATAAATCTCAATAAAGCAGTTCTCAGTTTGAATCTTGGAACACAGAAGTCTCACATACTATGACCTGCACAACAGGAATGACCCTGTACCTACTGAACTCATTTGAGTCAATACCCACTGCAGACCATCAGTAGCCACTGCATGAAGCTCTACTCATTGTTTTTGGCATTAGGTACACGCAAAACACAGCGAGTCCATTGTGCAGTGTCGGTTGGATAGTACGTCTCACTGCTTCCTGGGTTCATCTTGCCACACACTTAGATGTTCCTGATGAATGACAGGATAATTCATCTGAAAACGTCATTCTTTATCAAATTCCAAGACACAAATGTGATGTATTTTGAGTATGTTTAATTCCTGTTATCATAATACCTGTTGGTGTAGAATTATAGAATTACAGCTATATAAAAAAGCAGAAAGACTTCATCTCAGCTTGAGGGATTTGTTTTATAACAACTTCCTTTATTTTCTGACTGATACCCAGAAGAGAGGAGTTAAAATACTTTTTAAAGGATCTCTGTCAAAATAAACTTATAAAAAAGGCAATACTGAATTGGTCCATTTCCTTGATGACCTAAGTTTACTTCTTCCTTTCTCCACTCTGTTTATACAGCACTGAAAAGCAGTTCTGACACAGCAGTGGAGTTGGTATTGCTAGAAACATGCAAAAACGTGCTATTTCTTTGTAAAAATATCCTACCTCCATGGACCAAGATTCAAGGAGTTTATACAAGACAAAACTCTGAAAGTAATTTGGTCACTGAAGTATTATCTCCAATGTCAACACCTTCATTACATTATTATCCAGCACTTACACAAATTAATTATGATTAGATCAAAGAAAGCACAGATATATGACTACTATATCAGACTTCTGAAAATTTGCTTTTTGCATGTAACTGCAGTGGGTCATTTCAAAATTCATATTCTAACAGTTTTTGCACATACAGTATAGTCAGTAGAAAAGAAATGTACAAACAGAAGACAAACAAACAAAAATTCCCAGTATCATTATCTCAGCAGTAACCAACCACATTTCATGTAAAAGGAATAGTCTGGCTTTTCCCACACAAGAACTCTACTTCAGGCAGGCTCTTGTTCTAGGTTTTTTTAAAAATTAGTTAATTTATTTGGTGGAAAAAAGGGAGGAAGAGGGCTTGGAATTTGCAGGTTGAAATGAGTGACAGTGCTTGCAGTAGCAAGGCCTTTTAGAAGAAGGTTTTGTGTTTGCTCCTGAAAGAAGCCAGAGTAGATTCATGTAGGGTCCTGGCAATGTGTGTTCCCTGGCAACTTCTCCTTGACTACAAAATAAATAAAGTGCAGTGAAAGGCTTTCTACTTTCAAATCTCAAATTCACTGTCACTTTAATTTTTTTTCTGTGGTATTAAGTCTGCTTTCCACTTTTGCATGTCATCACTAGGTGCAGTCCTTAGGCAGATAAGTGAAATAGTGTACTCAGTCATTTTTACAAGATCTATAGAAATGATATTTTGTTAGTTACAGGTAATAATGAATGGACTCTGCAGTCCTCTAGAGAGAAATTCCCTGCCTTGTGCCAGAACTTTTGTGCTACCAGTTTGATATTTCCTCTAGTAGCACAGAGCTGGCAGGAGTGCTGTGCACTGGCTCACAGCCTTGGACTGTGCATTTTGGGGCAGTATAACCAGGACAGCATATAGCTCTCTTCTGTCAAGTCAGCACCATTAGATCCTGAACACTATCCACTAAGGATCAGAATGGCCTGGGAGCATCAACAACTGTAGCTATAACCTGTATGAAAATGCAATAGATATGAAGGTGTTAAACGCAGCTCCCTGCATAACTACCAGCCCTTCACAGACAAAAAGTTGTCTTGGAACACAGTTCTCAGTCTTTTCTGGCATGTACAGGACATACAAAGAGAAGTAATTTTACTTTTCAGTAAGTCCTACTCACTTTTCCCCCTTTCATCCAGCTTCCCTCATTACAGACATGTCTCAGTTGTTAGTGTCACTAATATGTGTTTGTATCTTCTGATGTAAGGGTAAATATATGTATTCCAAATAAAAAGAGAGTTAATTTTCAGGTTTATTTTTAAAAGTGTAATGTAATTTTACAGTGGTACCTAATTCAGTGTGTATGTGTTGTTACACAGACTTCTGTCCAGAAATTCTCTAATGCTCTCTTCTTTCTGTCTTCCAAGTCAGAATTTTGAACATATAGCATATTCCTATCATGACATCAAAGTTATTTTTGAAACCTTGAAATACACACTTTCAGTATTACTTCTAACAGCAGGTTTCTCACTTAATTCTGTATTTTGCTGCATCAAAATAATTGTGGAAATAATATCATTTTTACATATCTAATATGTAAAATATCCAAACATTCTAAAAATGTTTCCTCCTCTAATCATGTTCTTTTCTATTAAACAGGACTGAAGTATTCACTGACAAATTTTCCTCAGAATAGCTATTCTAGTACTCTTCTTTTCATATATCAATTATGTTCTACACAAACATACACATACACACACACACAAGGGATTTAATTATCCATTTTCTTACAGCTCCTTACTTCTTTGTGAAAAATAGGTGATACATATGAATTAATAGAAATTCCATATATAGCTATTCATACAAATAGTTCCACATAAAAAAAGAGTCAAACTCTTGTGAAAAATGAGAAAAATATTACCAAACACACACACTCCTTGTCTAAACTGACACAAGAGGACTCATCAAAATCAGTCACAAACACATACAGTAATCTTAGTCTAGACAAGGTCTTACAATTTAAAAGATTTTCAGAATCATTTGAGAGTTATTAGTCCTCTAGGTCTCAAGATGGGATCTCAGAAGCATTAGTTTCAGGTAAGAGGGAAACACAATGAAGCAGTTTAAAGAGTCTATATACACAATTATCTTAATGTGAAAAATTCAAAAATGCAGGAAAAAAAATGAAGGATTTAAAATATAATTATAAAAATTGATTTTCAGAAAATTCTTATATGTACAAAAAACCTGTACCTTCATTCAAGATATTAACAAAAAGCATTTTTTTTAAAATCTGCATTCTTGCTGAAGTAAATGGCACCATCAGAGACATCTGTTTCCAGCAAGACTTGCAGAGATAAAAATTAGTTAAAAAGAGAGTAAGCACTGAGCAACATTAGATGGGTGTAACAGGTGATGCAATCTACTTTCTACAAATACATCCCCAGGCACATATGATTTAAATTTTATACACGATGAAAGACTTACTGAAAGCTGTTTAAAGTGTGAGGTTTTTCTTCAGCACCTAAGCTAAAAGACTTCAGCACAAAACACTAATGGCTTTCAGAAAAATTGATAATTTTAATACAAACGGAGACAGTAAGTACTACTGGAGGAAGGTGGGTACAATATGTAGAAAGAAGAAACTGAGGTAAAATGTGGTCATGGCTAGCATCTCATCATGTTGCAGCACTCATGAAAAAATGAGCATAGTAGACCATTTTTTTCTGACTGAAGATTCTTGCTGCCACCTTGCTTTATAAAAGTACATTTATTTAGTCAGGCAGCTGACCTCAGGAGAAAGAGAAAAGGCTTGTATAAATCTTAGAAAGAAGCAAATATTCCTTCTTTTATATTTCATAAAACATTTTTAACAAAACATAAAGTGGATGAACTTACTGTCAAATTACATTTTGGATAACATACTAATGTCATTGTGGTGCCCTTCATATTGCATCAGTTTATCCTATTTTGAATATTAAATCATTAAGCATGGCTCGTTCACCCCAACAATTCTCATCTGTATATCAGTCAAAGAGAATATTATTTCTCTAACAACAGCAACAGGAAAACACATCCCACTTCCCCTTGACAACTGAAGAGTTGCACTTCACTGCCAGGATTGAGCAGTACATAACAATCATAATGTAAACAGAAATATTACTAAGGTAAAGTACAGCTAAAGCAGTTTCAAGGCATACTTTCTTATTTAATCATTGTATGGAGATTCAGATACTCAGTACACAAAACTGGGGAAATTTTTGGTACACTTAATAGAAAATATAAGTGTACCATTGTTGTTATTATATGTTAATGCTGAACATGCAAGTAGCCTAAAACTGATAGGAAATAACATCTGAAGAAAAGAAATATAAAAAAAAGACAATTATTTCATACATTCAGGCACCTTGTTTAATTTTAACATCTTATAGCACCTCGACTCTTTAGTGCAAATGTTTTAATCCATGAACAGTCCCTAAATAAGCATTAGCAAGCTTAGACATTCCCCAACTTTTAGACCCTAAGGAACCTGTTTCACCAAATTCCAGTGGCTATCCCCTCTAAAAAGACTAGTAATTGGTATTTTAATTCTTATTTAACAAAACTACATCTGTATCTGAGATTTTCAATAGGGTCAATATAGTGATTGTATCATTAGCATATTACAATTCCTTCCCAGCACCTTTATACCTAGCAATCAAAACTTTCTCCTGTTGGCTCAATAGCTAAATGATGCATTGTTGAAAATTTTAATTGAGGTATTTTTGTGATTGAGACAAAAGCACTTTTTACTTGCAATCACATTATGAAAATACAAACCAAACAGTTAGGAACCTGTTGAAACAGCATTTTTACACCTGTAGAGAAGGGATTTGATTGAAATGTTCTCTAATTAAAAATATAGGACTCTAGGCCTACTTAGTGCAGTACAAGCTTTGAACCAAAGCATAAACCAAAAATTTAAAAGCTACAATTGTCAAATGAACACATTAATTAGGTAATATGAGCAAGATGACAGCCTGGTAAAAAATATCATTTTGCGTAACTCTGGATTGTTTTTTTCATTGCTTATATTCAAAATCCTGAATTAAAACCTTAAAAACTGACAACTTGTGGATCACAGCAGGAGAGGAATAGCACACAGGGAAATGTTCACCTTCTCTGCATGTTAACAATGTCAGTTTATACACTACTTATTTACTGGGTTTTCTGTGAAAAGAGGGGATTCTTCAAGAGTTGCTGGACTTCTTCAATGTGAAGTTATCAAACAGGTATGACTGTGAAACAGTAAGAAAATCCAATACATTCAAATGTTTCTGATATCTAGGAATTTTGAATGTATTATGATGTTTCTAGATCTTCAGAAAATATATTTCTATAAAACATACATATTTAAATGAAATTCATTTTAGGACTACAATGCAAAATATTTTCACTTAAAAGTTTTGTCAGTTTATTCCAAATGTAGCCATAATATTTTTTCTAAGTTTCTAATATTTTTGCAATGCCACCAACACACAGGGTCAGTGATACGTTGTTCTCAAATATATTTCGATATTTCAGTGTAGAAGAAAAAGTTGATAGCCTAAAGATGACCAAATCATGTTCACAAGGCAACAGCATCTGTATACAGGACCATCACCTTATTCCAGATTTCCCCAAAGGCATTGGAAAAGGTACTGCAGGGTTAAATGACCCATGGCCAAAATAATAAAAAAGAAGGAACAAGTAGCATGATTTTTATTTTCAAGGTTAGCAAGTCACTTAAAGAAAGAATGATCTTCCATAGCCCTGTGTCTGATCATTTCCAAAGAAAGAAGTCAGAATAGCAGCAAACACGCTGTGTTGTCTATTACTGCTCTGCTGGTGGTAAAAAAAACCCTTGTAAGCATGAAGTACTGTGCATGAGTTGTCTAGTTCCTTAGTTGCAGCTATAGATCCAACCTAATAAGACTCCCTTCAATATCTTACATAGGAACATTTTCTCTTTTGTCACTTCATTATTTGAGAGATATCTAGTCTTTTCATTTATTACATTTAAGATGCACGACCATATTTCACTGCATGGCTAAATGTCAGTGTAGAAAGGCAAACAATCTGAACATTCATACAAATACTTGAAAGTATTCTGCACTTACTTAAGATAATTAATAAATCAGACAAATCACCACATTTCTTTGGTCTATTGTCTTTGTAACAAAAGAGATAGCAGGAGGGAAAAGGGAAGAAAAATAAAATAAAAAAAGTTATGATGTAGACTTCAGACATGAATTTGGTTTCAGTATTCAAATATGCAAGTGTTTATGTGATAGACTGAGGAAACCTGAGTGAGACACCAAACTCCTCTCTAATCTCTTTCATGGCACCCTAGGTTAACTTAATGGCCCATTAATAACTTACCCATTCAGTCTCTAAAAGAAAAATAAATACATACTCAGATACAATATTCAAAGACAATGCTCCAATCCCACTGCTAGGTCTTGAGAAACATGCTACATTGATGAGTTTTTGAAAATTTATGCACCTTCTGGTTGTGTTGGCAAAAAGAGGTAAGAAAGTAAATCAGGGCTACATGGACACTGTAACAACAGAATAGAGGTCTAACTCACAAAGTCTCTAGGGAGATATAAAAGTAAAAGCAGTTTCAACTGAATTCAAAGTCACTGATTTAAAGCATCATTTATCAAAGAAAGAATATGCTAATACCTTCCTTATCTGAAAGCAAGGTTCATAGTAAGAAAGCAAAAAAAAATGGGCAAAGCAAAACTGAATCAAAGATATATATATACATCTGAATATCATATATCAATATATATATCATATATAGCTGAATCAGAGATATATACATCCTCATTGGACTTCTACAAGGGACTGCTAAGATTATGGCAAGTATGATAATTTCTAAATGTTGCATGTAATCACACTGAACATTTCTAACAGAAGTGCTCGAATGTCCTGAAAGGTACATTTTCTCAAACTTTCTTTCCCTCCATACTCTCTCTTTTGTCTTTTTGTCACACATACAACACTCACTATTCTTGTTTTCTACCCAATGTATATAATGTGATATTAAGCTCAGTAACTCATCATTTTATAAGCATAGAAACTTGACTAGGACTTAAGAAATAAAGGTGTAAACTATGTTTGTTTTTTCATCTTGCCAGCATTTAACTTGAAAAGCTATACTCAATTTGAGCATGCAAGTTTTCATGAGACTGAGGGGTTTTTTTGAAAGTAGGGTTTGGAGAAAATAACAAAGCATTCAATGTTTAAAATTAAGCACATGGGTCTTTCATGGGTGAAATTGTTACATAAAACCAGAAATAAGCCTTTCTGAGAAGAAACACATCAGATGTTTAGCAGATTTGAACTCTGGAAAAAGAACAGTTATCAGTTCTGTGCAGTACAAAGACAGCTACCATGGATATGGACTATATTAATCTTCTCAGTGTATTCTTATTTATCTGTTACATTTTTTGAAGAAGTAACTGACAGGGTGAGACCCTTGAGAGGATCCTTGGTGAGCAATTGAGCCTGCTCTGAGGGAAATTTTAGGAGGTTAAGTTGTGCAGAACCAAAGAGAGTCAGACGAGACAGACAGCACCTGCTGTGGAGTGTGTATGGAGAAGCCCAGTGCCAGCAGCCAGACCCCACGAACAACTGACCTTCCAGAAGACTCAGAAAGCTGGGCAGAGTTTGCTACAATGCAGAAGGCAGCAGCACTGAAGGACTAAAATCAGGGCCAGGACCAACAAGCATACACAATGGGTAGGAGGAAACATTAAGTATGAGCCTGTTTTACTCTGATCTGGCCAGTTGAAGATGTAAAGGATAGGCATCCTACTTCTTCATGCTAAGAACACCCAGCTTACTGATTTTAAAAGCTTTTCAGTCTTCCTTGGGAATCTAAAACACCTAGTTAACATTCATCTTAAAACAGGGGCAGATCTGCCATCTTGTCAGGCAGTATTTTGGACAATTTTCTATGTTTTCTTGATATAATGTTTTAGCTTTACTTTCCATCTTTGTCAAGGAGACGATGTATTTCATTATGTAAATCCAAAAAGCAAAATATCCTTAAGCTATTTGCCAAGACTTTCAGAAAATTGTTATAATGTTCCAAAATAGCACAGAGATGCTCTTCTGTTAAATATTAACTGTAAAACTTTGGAAGGGGTGGGAAGAGGGAAGGTACTGATACTAAATTGTACCATCTATGAAACTCAAACACCAGTGCTGAATTTGGGATAGACTTTGAAGCATAATTCTTTTGACTTTCCTTGAATGCAGCCAGCATATACAATTAGCTGGTTCCATTTTCCTATTCACTGCCTACGCCAAGTACAGAATCTGACCATAGCCTCCAGACATTCCATGCTGGGTTATTCCCTATGATAGACTGGAGTATCAGGACATGTGAACATCTATGCTGCTATATCCATCAATTTTGATGAGAAGTCACACCAGCATAAGGGTCCATCTGCCTAAATGTCTTTCTGGAGCTGGAAGTTACTGTTTGTTTATTTTTTTTCAAAGTAGATGGTTATCAAACTCTACAGATTGAGACTATTTCCTTTTTCAGAGCAGCCCTTGTCACATTTGTCAAAGTAACTGACTACTTCTTCACTCATTCATTCATCTTTTTTTTTCTGTTTTCCAAACTTTTCTTTCCATTGTAGCAGTTGCAGTGGATCAGAGCCATATGGCTCTGACTTTTAACTGCTGCAACAAGCTGCTCTACCACCTGGCAAAGGATTGATACAGACTCTGAAGCCCTGCTCCTTATTTCCAGAAATTCAGTATCTACTTTCACAGTGCCTATGCTTTTCACAAGTCAATGAAAGGAAAGAATGAATCTAAACCCACTTAAAAGACAATATACAGATTGCTGTATTGATATTTATTGAAAATATGTGTCTTGGAAGAATGCAATACTGGAATTAACTTCTTCTTAACATCTTAACAGTGTAAAAGTTGAGGAAATACCTAATAATGACCAGAATATGCTTTGTAGATTTTTCAATTAATCCTGCATCTAAAAGCAGCTGAGCAGTGGTTCAGAAATCAAAGCTTCCAAACCCCCTTGCTTTCTATCACTTCTCACTGAAGTGGGAGGCTGGGAGAGGCTGGGCAAGGACTCTGAGATCAACTGAGTAACAAGGTAGTGTTACAAAGCATGTTTTCCTTATTGCAGCGCTGGACGCACAGGGGATCACTCCTCCAAATGCACCTACACATTTGCATAGCTAATGCAACCTACGTACCTAGTTTATATGCAGGCTAAACATACATATTCATGATCTTTCCTAGAAAGGGCAGGTTTATGCTCATTAATTCCCAATGTTAATTTACATAGTCCGAGCATACGTAATAAAATCGGAATCTTTTCCCCCTCTGGTGGTCGTTCATAGTCTTCCTCACACTATTCATTAGTTCAACTCTGGTTTTCCTTTGTCCACATATGGTCAAATGAGGTGAGTTCATCCACCCTTTGGCTTATCCATCCAACCTGGGATGCTTCAAGAGGGCCGATTTAAATTAGTTCCCAGGTGTTTATCATCCTCTTCTGTGCTTCTTGTTGATATCTTGAGTCCCCATTATCAGGGGTGCTCAGGCCTAACAAACCATCACAGGATTTTTGCCAGCAAGAAATTGTAGTTTTCACATTATCAACTCTTCCCAATATATGACTCCAATATGCAAGTGAGGCTATGAAAAGAATACAAGTAAAGCTACTATATAAAGCTACTACACAATAGAAAAATATGAGTAAAAATACAATAGTAAAATCTCTGCATATCAACCTGGGGATGATATCAATCCTTTCAGTAGATACCTTCAAATACCACATACTTCAAGAGTTTAATGGCAACCTTTTTAAAAATACAAGGCAAAAAGCCCTCTTCATTTTTTGCTGTATTCCAAGAACAGTATAATGGAATCAATGTCTATCCCTTCACCTTAGCCACTTTTTCATAAAACATGCAACTGTTTTTGTTATATGGTATATCAAAATATTCATGAAGGTTTATACTTTTTCCCTTTATAACTTGTAAGTGAAATATACATGTCACTGGCATTCATACTGTAATTGAGAAGCAGTATAAAGCCCACGTTAAAATAAATAAATAGATATAGGCCAGGAGTACTTTAAAAAACTAGAAGTTAAAGTTGCAGTGAAGTGCATTTCCCTGCACGTGCAGTAGTGGTAGCCCTTGCAAACAGGGTAAAACTTGTACAGTTTGTCTACAGGTATGGTATTCACAAAGCTTCACATGCACTAATATCAACATTTTGTGGAATTGCATTTTCATCCTTTTAAAAAGTCTGGCTGATCTGTAATTTTAGAATATACAGACGACCTGGGGTTTTTTTTGTTTGCATTTCATTGATCATAACCTAAAGGAAATGTTTAACCATCTTATTAATTGAAATGCAAGCCATGAGAAAAGGAACTACTTGTTCTGAAAGATTCAACAAAACTGACATTTCTTGCAAGCAAGAGAAGACTGAGTGAGGACAGCTCAAGGAGTGGGGCTGAAGGCTAGGATGGAAGGACTCAGTAAGATACTGCTTTACATGAGACCATGAACCACTGACTGCATATGCCTTATATAAAGACGTTGAAAAAAAAACCTCATGGGGAAGACAGAAGCAGTACAGAACAGAAGGAGTGTGAGGATAAATAAGGAAGACAGGAAGGAGAGATTATGGTTTCAAGAAATGGAGAAGACTGGCTTGCCTGTCAGAAGGGAAACTGTTTATACTCTAGTGTCCTGGTGAATGAATAGACTCTCATATGAACAGTTTTCTACCAGCACACAAAAACCACACTACAGTGACTTCTGACATCGCTGAGGAGCTGGAGGTGACTAAAAGAAGACCTCATAAAATTGGAGGGAGGATGCAGGGGAAGCTAAACTTCTAAGAAAATTAGGAGCCCTGATGACTCTGATTTAACAACCCATCTTTCATTACTGCCTTGTCATGTGTTACTAAAGGGCCTTTTAAATTCTTGCTCACTGGATTTCTGCCAAGTTATAGCATATTTTAAAGTGAACTTTGGCGTTAGTGAAGCTTAACAAACTTAAAATGTAAAACCCCCTCTAAGCTACAGAGGAGTTACATTATGTGCAACTCCACAGTGAACTTCATCAGCTCAGCTCCTTGTAATGTGTTGTGAAAGGACACAAGAACAGCTCAGGGTCTTTTTTTTTCTCTGGGATTCAAGCTAAAATCTGGGATCTTTGTGACACTCTATAGAAATAACTCAGTAGCACTTAGGAAGTGGTGACTTTTATCTACTAGTCTGACACCTCCTGGTCATAAATAGCCTTGACTTTCAGTCCTCGTTAATTTGATGGGGTTAGATCTTGTCCATTTCTACTCTGCCAGAGGACAGCTTCCTTAGAACTCCGTTTTAGCCTTCATCAATACAAAATGCCTATTTTAACAATCTCCCAATGGAATAGAGTAGGCATTATAAAAAATTTGCAGAAAACCCAGCCATTAAATGAAGAGTTCACATGGAACAGTGTTGCCCATTACCCTGCCCAGCAGTTGTCACTGATTTACATAGCCACCAAGTTGTAGAATTGTGTTGTTCTTGACTCTGATGTTTCTCATTGTTAGGGAAGTTGATGCACAAGACAAATACCTCCCTCTTTTCCTCCTCTTCCAATAGTCCCAACCACCTCTTTCCAGAAATCTCAGATTCATGTGGCATGTAAACACAACCCACCATAAGATGAAAAGAGTCCAGAAACAAAGACTGAGTACCTGACTCATTTACACCCACTCATTAGCTATTTTGTTAATTTTAAGACTGCTTCATTTATTTAATTATTTGTGATTTCTGTTGTGAAAAAATTAGTCTAATGATTACTGTGCAGTGGATACATTATTCACACCTCAATTTTTGACAGTTTTCTGCCACATCTTGAAAAAAAAAGTGATATTAATGGACCAAAATCCCCAAATACAGAAATGCTACTCTGTTGGATTATCTTACAGAATCTGGTAGCTACCCCACCTGGTGTATTCAGTAAACAAATTATACATAACAGGTGCTTTTTTTCAAAGCCATGGAATAGTCCACATAGACTTCTGAAAATAACAGGGAAAAAATGCAGTATGCCCACACAGCAGAACAGCCTATTTAGAAAAAGTAAATAATAATAATAAAGGACTTAATGGAAGAAAAACAAGACTCTGCCATAACTGAGCAAAACCAAGCAATGAAAAAAAAAAAAATGTTGCAAAGTCTCACCACTGTTATAAAAAGGAGGAAAAAGATGCAGTAACAAAAGGATACACAGCCAACTATTTATCCAACTTAAATTACAACATGCACTTTTCTATCCTTTTTTTCACTATTACAGACAACCAGATAAATGCATGCTGCAAAGTGAGAAAGGATACTTTTAGAGGATAGAAGTTATAAAATACATGTCTAAATTTGCTGATGCAGGCAAAATATTAGCTATCTATGCACCTCTATGGTAAAATAAGAGTTGTTTTTGATTTTAAAACATACTGCTATGAGTATTTTAAAAGAGATATACATGATTTACTTTATTCACCTACAGCCTCCTTCCAGGTAGATCTAGAGAGCAAGAAGATCTTACCTCAGCCTCCTTTTCTCCAGGCCTTCGGCAGCTCCTCACAAGACTCGTGCTTTAGATATTCACCAGCTTCACTGCTCTTCTTTGGCAATGCTCCAACACCATGATGTCCTTCTTGTAGTGAGGGGCTCAAAACCGAAGTCCTTCAATGTTTACAGGGTCCACTGAGGTGCCTTCCTCAGTTGGCTCCTCACCATCTGTGTGAGGAGGTTACTTTCCACACATTCCAGGAACCTCTTAGCCTGTGTTCCGCTCTGTTGTATTTCCAGCAGATATCTGGAACGAGAATGGGGGCTGGTGATCATGAGATATTCCCATCTGCTTGTAGAATATTTCATCTACCTCTTCATCCTGGCTGGGTGACATAAAACAGATTCCTGCCATGATATCATCCTTGTTGGCCTTCCCCCTGATTCTTACTTAAATACGCACACTCAATTCTTACTTAAATATGCACACTCAACCCTACCATCACTGTCATTAATCTCTAGATTGGAAATTCTGCTTTCATTTTCTCTGTCTCAAATTGCTTATGTTTTTATACGTGCATATTTGGTATCTCAGCAGAACTGCATTGTCTCTCACCATCAATTTAGGGCACAACTGTTTTAAGGAAGGGGGAATTTGCCCACTTGACAACAGTGTAAACCAGTTTTGGCAAAGGTCCATATAAGTAGGCATGAAGTTACCATTTTTTGCTAAAAAAGTCTATTGAGAAGCCTGATATGAAGATGCCAATGGTTCTTCTTCCCTTTTTGATGAACACTCTATGAAAAGACCAAGCTTCCACTTCTGCCAGGCCAGCTCCTGCCCTTCCTGCCACCTAGAGCTAAAAGTGGATGGAATTATAGCAAAGAGGAGGGTGAGATAGCAATGAAGATCCTGCTTTGGAGTTAGGTAATTACTTTATCACAAGCAAAAGACATTTAGACATTTAAAATGCATGGTAGAGCAGCACTAAGGTGTGATATAATAGAGCTGAGGGACAGCATATGAGAATTTTTGCAGCAACCTGTTAAAGCATTACATGTGGATATAGCTAACACTGTCTTTCTCAGATTGTTTATCCTTCATCAAAGTAGCTCCTCAATAATTTCATATATATAACAACTGGAATGTTAACCCTATCAATCTTAGGTACTTACTGATGCCCTATAATAGCTAAGTTCTGCATAATGCACAATCAGAAATGTTCTTTAAACAAAAAATGGGTCTGTTTTTGAAGAAGTCCTTTATGCTAACATTTAGCACTTTTGCATGTTTTCCATGTTCTCCTTGTTGCAAGAGTATTTACATAATAAACCACAGAATCCTGAGATCAACTCATGGCCCACATCAAGGATACATATTAAATGCAATCAACTAAAATCTTACTCTGCCCTGTCTGTCAAGGCTTTTCTTTTCAGAATGTAAACAATCACCCATGTTAGAACAGCTGCTTTTCTTTCCTCATTTTTTTTTTAATAAATGAGGCTTTTTTCCAACGATATTTATTTTCCCACAGAAAAGTGCTGCTTCCTACCATAAGTATGAGCAGAATGATGGATAGATGGGACAGGATTTAGACTAAATCTGGGGATGCTTTTGTGGTACAGAATTTACTGTCCTTGCTGGAAATGGGAAAATTACACTGAACTGCTCCATGCTGCAAGATGTAGAAAAGCTGTCTTCAGTCAAGAGGGATATCTTAACAAGCTTTGGGAAACCTGACAGACTATGCTAGCCTTCCAAAATATATACATAAGACAATGATCACACATACACAAATCCTCATCTAAATTTACTTCTTAAAAATAATCATGGTAAAGAGCACTTTGTGTAAACCATTTAGTCAGGTGCCCAACTACTCCAGTCAATACTACCTGACAGAATGGTCCTTTTAAGATACATGGTGAAATAATCGTTTGTCCCAAACAAATTAATGGGAATTAGAGGTCTTAGAAATCAGTAGGAATTAGTGTTCTTAACATTACTGTTTTGTTTCCTTCCAGTGTTTTACACTCAGAGGAACAGGGGATTTATCTGTCAGCCTATAGCATCAGGGATCCTCACTCTGGTGAGTGACTAATGGAAGATTGATTGTAGTTAGATGTACAGACTCATTACAGAGGGATGTTTGAAGAGCATTATGATGAAAAAACCCAACAAGAACAAAGGGTAAATGCAGAGAAAGAAGCAAGTTAACAAAATAACCCAAGGAATATAATTATATGGACACAAAAATGGGAGGATCATAAATACAGAAATCACTTTTATGTAATGACACCCTTTTAAACACTGGTCAAATAAATCCCTAATTTCCAGCTAACCACAGAGCTTGTTGACACCAGTTGAATCTGTACAAGCACATTTGTTTCTGCTTTGCCAGAGATGTAAAGTTCTAATGCTGAAAGCTCCTACATGCACATGAAGGCTTATTAAACAAAGAAAAAAATTCTGCAGAAAAGACAAGGTCTAAATATTTTTTTTAAAAAAAGAATAATCATACAAACAGAAAGAAACCACCATCTGAAATCAGTTAAGTATAATAAACATTAGGAGATGATGACCAGAAAAACTAGAGAAGGGAATTTTTAAAAGTCCCTCAAGATGTGCATGCCTTGCATGTTCTCCTGTGTCTTTACCATTGTTTAAAAACAGGGAAGTATCAAGGGCATCATACAGTTATTTTCCCTGCTTAGCATAGTTAATTATTTAGGTCTGATAACCTTTACCTCATTGATGAGCATTTTATTCTGGGAGCAACACCTTGAAATCACAGGACCTCTCAGGCACAAGGTTTCTCTCAGTAAGAGTGCAGATGTCAAAAAACAGCCCTTAGTTAATCAACACTGAATTAAATATTTATTCTGTACTGAAATGTACCATTTCTAAAACCAGGAGAATAGGCAATGGAAGAAGGGAAACTTGAGTGTCTCAAAACAAAACAGCATTTGTCATAACCAATTTTTCAAAATGGATAATAAATGCAAGCTTTGGCAAGACAGACTGTCATTAAGTTTGCATAAAACTAAGGATTCATGAACTGGAAACCCCAGTGTAAACATTTTGTAGCTATGCAGATAAAACATGGATTTGCACTAAACAAATCTTAAATTGAATGATTCTTTATTTATTTGTGATGTATGGTCTTTCTTGCAAATACAGGAATTTAATTGTGGTTTTTTTTAAGAAAGGTGGCTGAAATAATCTGTATATTATGGCTGTCTCTGTTACCCAGGGACTTGGACCTGATAGTGTAAAAGAATCTTTTTTTGTGATTAATTCCTTGGTAAAATATCACAGAATCGATGCCTCTTGTGTCTGTTATGATTGTCTAATAGAATCACATTGATATAACTGTACCAATCTGGAGAGCTGCAAGAGATTGTTTCATTGACTGTACATTATTTACACAATCTAAGACACTAATTATAGTCAAACTTCATATTAAAGCTACCTCACATTTCCCACTCAGAGGTAGAAGGGTTCAGAACTTTAAATCTGATGAAATCTGTAGGATTGATCATGTGCTCAGACATTTCCAAACTAATAACCTTCCTCAACCTTCTCCTCCCTGACTCCTCCCAAAGCCCCTCAGGCTCAGGAAATCCTCAAATACCAGAACACCAGAACTAAGATTGACAAGATGAGTCAAGCATCAGTGGTTTGCAGGGTTTCTAAGGCTGCCAAAACTGAGGCAAATGAAACCTGGACCAGCACCATGACCATTCAGCTTTTACGAGCCCTGGCACCGTGTCTGAGCAACATTCCACTGCCCTCTCTGTACACACCCAAAGGTTAGAGACTGACCACTCCACCTCCTGACTGTGTTCTCATAGGCCTGAAAGGAGAATGAATACATCATTCCCAAACAGGCATCAAAACCTCTTACACAATACATGGAGATTAGAGTATTCAGAATTATATGAGCAATAACATGAATGCTTACAGAGTATGTCCCAAAAAGGGAAAATACAAATGAAGTTTTATGCTACCCAAACCTGAAATTTAAGCATCTAATTCCAGGCTTCAAGGAGAAGCCAGCCTCCATTTGTATTAATATTAACCAAGTGTATTGGTTAATTGCTTCAGTATGAGTTTATAAGAAATTCCTACTAAAATAATGGATTTACTCTTTCTTACAGCATTACATGTGAGGAGGAGGTGGTAGCATTCCCTGTCCATTTTATAATGACAATATCTGAAATACATCCAAGATATGGAAGATATGTTACCATAGTAAGTTTTAGTCCAGATCTTCACCCTTTGCCACCACAAATGGTCATTATAACATTTTATTCCATGTCTTCTGATATAGTAAAACCTTTCCTGGTTTTCTGCTAACCAAACCCACTTAGCAGGTGAGAATACAAAGTGTCCTTTTCCTCTCTCACATACACACAGAGAAATAAATATTAACTGGTAATTAGATCACTGCCTGGAAGAGAAAATGTGAGTAAATTCAGCTATGGATTTACTTGCTCTGAAGTCAGTCCTGAAATACACAGACTGTTGTATTACCTTGTTTAAATTGGACTAGGCCAGTAGGAGACATAGCTATTTACACCTGATTTCCCAACCCTATATTATCAAGAAGTCCCACATAATTAAAAATGTCCTTTTATCTAAGTATAAAGTCTATTTAAATACATATTTTATCTTTTGTTCCAAAGTAAGACATGGCTTATGAAGCTTCAAGAATGAGGTCTGAATTAATCTCAAGTGTAAATTAATTCCTAAATGTATTTGCCCTGATGTGTTCTGTCTTCTTGGTTAAAACTTCATAAAGAACTGCTACACTGTCTGCCATGTTAACAAAGAAAAGCATTGTTTTGGGAGCAGGGGGTAGATTGCTTCTACATGGAAAAACTAGTGAAGCCTTTTTAAATTACTGATTCACAAATTGTAGTGATTGAAAGCTAATCTCAATTATAGTACTAAGGTGTATTGTTTCACAGGGTGATAATGGTATTTTCTGCCTTAAGTAGACTTTGATTCAAACAATAGGCTTGAATAGAGGAAAGATAAAAAAGATAAGTCATTTACTATATGCTCACTGCAAACCTTATAGACTTAAAAAAACCAAAAATATTTAGAAGGTACAAGAATGCCTGTACAGAGAGCAGGTTTGGGTTTTTTTCTTTTCAAAGTATCAACCTCTTTTTTTTTTACTATAAATTCTAAGTATCTTTAAGAGGGACATGTAAGACGAGCAAGAAATAAGAGAATTTTGCTTTTTGACAATGCAGAGTAACTTACACTATTCGTCTTATGCACTTCCAGCAGAACTTCTTCCTGCCAAAGTGTCCCTGTCTTTTTACCTTCTGGCTGAGCTTTTCCTCCTCACAAACAGGTATTTGGTACCTTTTTTTTTAAAACCAATCACAGGAAATTCTAAGATAACATGCCTAGACCCACAGTATCTATCTGCAACAACACTGTCATCATCAATGCTCAAAAACATTAACAGGCATTTAATGGGGACTACACTGTAAAGTCACTCATCACATTTTCCAGACACTGATTTGGCTTCAGATGAGCAACCAAAACACAAAACACAAGCTCAACTACAAAAGTGATTTAAGCGAGAGAATGAAAAAAATAATATTTTAAAATAGATCTATTCTGGTGAAACTGGAAGTATCTCCAAGCAATCCATTGAACACAGCTTCTTTCCACCATATGAGGATCCATCCCCACAGATAAGGGGTGTTATAACAAGAATAACTTTGCACAGGACAGAAGGGTGAATCAGTCTGGAGTAAGAAGTGAGAGAGGTGTCTCAATACTTGCAGAGGAGGCCAATATTCAGAACAAGAAGTTTGCCTTAAATGCCACCATTCATAGTCCTAGAAACACTTCAGAAGAACATAAATGTATCTAAAGAACTAGATGTCATTTTAAACAAAAGTATTCATTTGGAAAAACAAACAAACAAAAAACTATTTATAGAAACTAAAGTACTAGAAATGCCCTAATGCCAGTGCCCTGATGTGTTTTTTGATCTGGTTTTGTTTGTTTAAATACCACTGCTTTATTTTCAGGGTATTAAATATAGATGAAAATTAAAAATAGAGGTATCTAATTATATTTCCCTAACAGAGAAGCAGATAAAATGTATATTCTCTGAATATAACATATTCTATATGATTAACACTGCTGAGCTGAAATTTACATGATCATTAGACCTGCATATATATTACCACCTTCACAAAAATCACAGCTAAAAAATCCTATTAAAAAAATTATTTAAATAACGAAACATAACAGTATAACAGAGATGGTCTAACAAATACTAGAATTAAGTGTAGCGATGCAGCCTTCATTTGCCCTGCTTCATATATATGTAACACTAAAGGAAGTTGAGCCACAACTCAGAGTTACAGTCAACACAGACAAGAGCAGAGATTTAACATTTCTGTGCTGGAATTATGTGGAGGAGTCCTGCCATGCCAGAATCCTGCTTCTTTTCCTGGCTTCGTCATGGATAACTTCTTGGAGTTTTCTCTTCAATTATTGGTAAAATAGGGCAGCAGGAGCCTGTATCTGCCTAATTCCTGCATTCTATGAGACTAGGACAGTCCATTTGCTTAACCAAGAGGACACTTGGGTAATGGCTGGAGGAGCAGTATGCTCTTTCTGAATATTCAGCTGTGCAGATATATAGGAAGTCTAATGGAGATTGGCAGCATTTTCTCTCAATCTGGCATGTACCAGAGCCTTTGGTACTGGAGCAGCTTCAGTGGTGATACAACACTCAAAAAGATATTATCAGGCCCCTGACTATGCTCTACTGAACTAATGTGAAAGATGATTTTCCAGGGTTTATGCCCCAGCTAAATCAAGAGACATTTTCTTAGAGACAGCAGTAGTCTCTTGGACCCAATGACTATTTTCCTGCCAAATTGGGGGTTCTTACTGCAATGCCAAAGAACCATGCTTGAAAGAAATTATTTTACAAAAATCTGATACTAGAAAAATTATCTAGATGGATTAAGGTCCTTTTTTTAAATTTTTTTTTAATACATAACTGATGTGTTCTGTTCAGCAAATGAGGAAACATACAAACGGCTTTAAGACAAAACATATATAAAAAGTATAACAGAAATACAAGCCTGTTACCTTGTAAAAGTATAAACCTTAATGACACATGATGGATACTTATTTATACATCAGTTAATAAATTGCTTGAAAATGTGAAGTGTTAAGAAACCAACCTATTTGAAATTTTGTATTCAAGTCTGCAGAAAAAAAAAGGGGGGAGGGAAAAGTAAAACTTCAGTAATTTTGATATATGGCCTTTTCCCTTTTTAGTAGCTCTCCATTTTCATTTTGAAAATGTTTAAAAATTTATTTATATTTGATCTCAAACTTTAAAAATAGGCTGAAGAATATTAAATAATACAATAATCATAGAACAGTTTGGGTTGCAAGGCACCTTAAATATCATCTAGTTCCACCCCCCCTGCCATGGCAGGGACACCTCCCACTAGATCGGGTTGCTCAAAGCCCCAGTCAACCTGGATTTGAACATGTTGGTGATGGAGCATCCACAGCTTCCATGGGCAACCTGTTCCAGTGTCTCACCACCCTCAGAGTGAATAATTTCCTTCTGATGACCAATCTACATCTACCCTATTCTAGTTTCAAACCATTACCCTTCATCCCATCACTATAGGCTTTTGTATAGTCACAGTCATAGCATTGATGGAGTTGGAAGTGACCTGTAGAGATCATCTAATCCAATACCCCCCACCAAAGCAGGTTTGCCCAAAGCACCTTGCACAGGACTGCACCTGTGTGGGTTTTGAGTATCTCCAGAGAAGGAGACTCCACAACTTCCCTGGGCAGCCCGTTCCAGTGCATCATCACCCTTACAGTAAAGAGGTTTTTCCTCATATTTAGACGGAACCTCCCATGTGCCAGCTTATGCCCACTGTCCCTTGACTTGTCATTGGGAATCACTGTCTCTCTTGAACTGGGGAGTCCATAACTGGCCACAGTTAATACTCCAGATGCATCTCACCAGGACAAAACAGAGGAGGATGACATTGGACCTACTGGACACACTCTCCTGAGTGTACCTCAGGATATCATTGGCTTTTTTGGCCACAAGGGCACGCTGCTGTCTCATGGTTCATTTACTGTCTACCAGAAGATCCTTTCTCCTCAGGCTGCTTTCCAGCAGGTGTACCCCTATTGTAATATTGATGCGTGGGATTGTTCCTACCTAGGTGCAGGGCCTTAAATTTGCCCTTGCTGAATCACAGAATCACAGAATGTCAGGGTTGGAAGGGACCCTTATTAAATTCTGTTCTGGCCATCACTGCAGCCTGTCCAGGTCATGCTGGATGGCAGCACAGCCCTCTGGTGTGTCAGCTACTCCTCCCAGTTTTGTAGAATCATCAGACTTGCTGAGGGTACTCTCTGTCCCCTGAGCTAGGTCACTGAGGAGTATGACCCCTGTGGTTACAGGCCTCCAACTTGATTCTGCACTACTGATCACAACCTCTGAGCCCCATCACTCAGCCAGTTCTCAATCCACCTTGCTGTCCCCTCACCTAACCCACACCTCATGGGGTTTGTAATGGAGATGTTATGGGACACTCTGTCAAAAAGCCTTGCTGCAGCCCAAGTAGAAGACATTGACTTTCTCCCCTCATCTAGCCAGCCAGTCAGGACATCATAGAAAGCTGTCGGATTTGCCAAGCATTATTTCCCCTTGGTCAATCCATGTTGACCTCTACAGTAACTGTAATTCCACACGGTTTGAGATGACAAATCCAGAGTTACTTGTTTCATCGCATTTCCAGGGACGTGTGGGAAACTGACCCGTCTGTACTTTCCTGGGTCATCCTTGTCGCCCTTTGCAAAGACCGCGGGGAACTGGCCCCGGGGCCCTTTACTCTGCCCTTCCCGCAGCTCCCGGCCCGGTTGCCGCGGAGCTTCGGCCCCGAGTGCCGCGCTCCCCAGGGCAGCGTCGGACGGCGGTCGAGGTGGGTGCCGGGGCTGCTGCTCCGCCCGCGCCGACTCAGCTGCCGCCCACGAGCCGCCCGCCCTCGGCACGGCCGAGCCGCTCTCCCGGCTCCTAAAAGTCCCCAGAAGCGCCAGGAAGAGCCATTCTGACCACCCCAACCCCCGTTTTGCCGCGGTTGCCCCCCGCGGTGTACACTCACGCCCCGCAGACGCTCCCTCGCGGCTCGTTGCTCGGCGCTCCCGCAGCGGGGCGTCTTTTATGGGTGGCGGGAGGGGGTCTCGGTTCGGATCTGCTGCCGGCGGGAACCGCTCCTCCCGGCCCGTCTCAGCAGCTGCCGGCACCGTGCACGGCCGAGCCGTTCTCCCAGCCTGTCCCGGCTTCAAGAAACCCCCAGGAAAGCTCCTTCCCGGTCTTTTTCTCCACCATTCCCTTCCTCGTCGCAGACTGACCTGCTATGGAACTGGTGTCTTCCATGAGTGACCTGACAAGTCCCTCACCAGCTTTCTCGTAGACACTTTAGATATTGGAAGGCTGTAAGTCTCCCTGGAACCTTCTTTTCTCCACGTTGGACAAGCCCAATTCTCTCAGCCTTTCTTCATAGGAGAGGTGCCCAGACCTCTGATCACTGTGGCCCTCATCGCTACCCACTCCAACAGATGTCCTTTCATCAGGGCTCCAGAGTGTTTACACTGCTTACATTCTTAATCCTGAAGTTTCACAAACTCATGGGTGGCAGGCCCTTTTACTTCAGTAGACTAAATTCCAGAAGCTTTATTATAGTGGTGAATGTGAAGAATTTGAATTTGAATTTGACATGAATGTCAGACCTGAAACTGGATCCAAACAATCATATGTTTATCAGCCTGAGCCAGTAGCAGGCATCATGTTACGAATTTACAAGCCTCTGTAGTCTCAAATGAAAGATCATTGTGCTGAAGTTGCGATTACATACTGTGAGAACCACTATGGGTGATGGATGCTTAAGTGATTACTAGCTGTTTGTTCACCATGGACTGTAAAGCTGCAAGAAACACTGATATGAACAAAGCTAATGCAATTTCTGCTACTTTAAGACCATTCGACTGTCTGTTGATGTGAACAAAGATTTGATGGACATGGCAATCTCTGGCTACTTGCTCCCGAGAGGCACATAAACTTTACTTGCAGTTCTTTATTGTCCTAAATTTTTAATCTGAGAATGCTGGAATAGTCCAAGAATCCCTTGGAAAATAGTGATTGAAAGCAAAAAAAAAAAAAAAGTAGGGCAAGTATATTAATTGTTCAGCTGAGCTAGAATAGGTTTTGCTGTAACTGTTTTCTTACATTAAGAGTTTGCAGTGAGTAGAAAAGTGACAAATGCTTATAGGAGCTGGACAGCACTTCTTGCTATAGTTTAAAATGAAAGAATTCATCATGAAGTTGTTCCCTCTCGAAGTATAGGAGCATGTTCTGTGTGTCTATTTAGTGCACATAATCCTGGAATCTAGGAGTTCAAGAGCTGGGGGATTCGCCCACTGCCCAAGGCCCAAGGGAGTTTGTTCCTTTCAGCAGGTTAGAGAACCTAAGAATGTTCAAATCCTGACTGCATTTAGGACCACAGCACTGTTATCTTCTTTCCAAGGAAAGAATAGTTCTCTTAGGCTCCCACTAACAATAGTCCCACAGACAGCACTCATCAGGATGTAGAACATCATCCATGTTCCAAAACACGTCAACACAGAGAAACTGCTGAGGCCACCCCTGCTGGAAGGCAGCTGTGAGGAGTCAAAAAGTTTTCACACTTCTAGCACCAGCAGGGACTGGCTTCTCCCTTTTATATTCTCCCAGCAGTCTCCATTTATTACAGGAATGGTTAGTGAAAGTTATTTGAAAGTAGAGATGTATTAACCTCAATATGACTGAAAACTATACATAGGCCATTAGAAACATTCAAAAGAAACCACATCAAACCATGTTCAGTTGCTGTTTCAGAGGTGTGTAGATGTGTTTCTCATAATTTTATTTGGTTTCAACATTTTCCCCCTGTAGAAAGCTTTCCAGTCTAGGACTGTGTTAAGGTTTAATTTTTGATATAGGCTGGTGGTTTGTTTTTTTTTCCCGTTTAATTATTGTTCAGGAATTATAGGTATGATCCATGGACCAATAAAGTTAGAAGATGAGGATGCCTTTTGATCAAAGAGTTTTATTAGTGCTCAGTGACTGTTCACGTATTCTATCAAAATCCAGTTGTTTTTAGGAATTCAGAAGGGGGTTTTGTGTGTGTTGGTTTGGGGATTTTTATTCAGGCAAACTCTGAGGTTTTCAGATAGGTTTTCTGTGCATCATGCTGAACTTTTTTTTCCCCCTCAGTTTATTTCTTTCTAAATCATATGGGTGACATTGAAGCTGGAGGGATAGAAGACATACATGAAAGTACAGTAAACTGCAAAATAACCTAAACAGATTGGAGAAGAAGCATCTGCAAGCAATTAACAATTTGGCCCTAATAAGTGTAAAACATATTGAGAGAAAATAAATAGCAGAGATACTGTATGAGAGGATATGAACAAGCTGCAGGACCAAATGGATTTTCTTTGACTTTATTTTCTTGATTCTGTTTTAGTAATGCTTTTGCATGTCATCAAACACTACAAGTTAGAGGTAAAAGTGGTTGGTGTTCCTAAGGATTTTTCTTTACTTTCTGTACGAAGTTGCCAACAATATGGAAATAACTGAAGAGTTCACAGATTTTAGTAGTGGTTGAGATCAGGAAATTAGCTCTTAATGCTGAGGTATTACTTGTAAGAAAATGAAACGCACAGTTAGGCCACTTATTAATGTGTTATTTACTTATATATAACATTCATGATTACCCTGGATTTATACAAACATTCAGAAGATAAACCTAAAAGGAAGTTAGGTATTTGCAACATTATATCATCTGTACATCCCAGGTTAGCAGGAAGAGTGTTCTATTAATTAATTTTGTGTCTACTATAAATCCTAGTCAACTTTTCTGACATTTTTGTGGTGTTAAATAAATAAATATCCTTTCAGTATAAATATATTTATCCCGAATTTATTTACTTCATGTCAGCTGGTAAACAGCCTTCAGATGTTAGGAACATTTTTTTCAATACTGACTTGTGAAAGAGGTTTAACAGCTTCTAGATAATTCAGTGGCATTATTCCAGCAGATCTTATGTCCCAGGTGTTTATCAGTGAGTTTAGTAAATTTAAACTAGTACTTTTTCCTGGCCTCTGTGATATGTACCTTATGCCACAGATGCCTTTCTTAGATGTGCTCACTTACACTCCCTCAGTCATTTAGGCTCTAAATTGTAATCCCTGGGAGTCTGCAAGTAAAGACCCTATGGAGCCTGATAGTGGTTTCTCTTAATACCACTTTACACCATTCTAATAGCAACAGAGCCATAAAAGTAATGTAAATATAAATTGCTCCCATTTTAATGCGTCTTTATATTACCAGAGTGATGTGAAGTGCCCTTCTTACAAATGAGAATGAGGCCTCAGGAGCCTGAATTGATGTAATTCACATGCTGATGGACAAAATGATAGGAACAAAGCAAGAAGAATATAAATCTGTGAGTTTACTTCAGGACTTGTTTAACGGGTACCTTCTTGCACTTCCCTTTGGTTCCTTGGCAAGTTGCTCACAGTACCTTAGATTCCTGCATGCTTATGATGCACACATCAGTTCCTGAAGAGGATGAGGCATGTGGTTGTCTGGGCCCGAGGCCTTCACTCAGGTTTACTACTTAACAATTTCAGTGATTAAAGACCAGGCACCTCCTCCCCTACAAGAGTCCCCGGGAGCAAAATGGGAAAATGAGAAAGTCCATTTTCTTGTGCTGGTGGAGTGGGAGTCCCAGCCTAGGTGCTGAGGTGGCAGGTGCAGAGGTGCTGGTGTGGCAGGGCACGAGCCTTCCCGCCATCTCTTGTGTGACAAGTGTGTGAGTACACTTAGTGGACAGGACTGGATGTTGTCATTTTTTTCTATGGCCTTTTCCCGATGGATGCAGTTCTGTAACTGTGTCATGCAGAGTACACCAGAGTGAACTGGAGTTAATGTTCATAAGGGTAGTTTAATTAATCCAGACCTGAAATACAGGGTTGTTTGTGATGTTAAGCAGTGTGCCTCATAGACAAACTTGGAATGCTATGTTCATCTTATTTGACTATAGGCAAAATGCTAGTATGACTGCATGTACCAACAACAGCATCCTAACAGTATCAGATTCTTGTCAGGGAAACAGGAGTATTTGCTTTGCACAATCAAAAATTATAGTAGATATACGTCAGTCTCATTTTGTTGGATCAAGAATTTCCACATTATATTCAGTGTCTGAAAAACTTTCTGCCACATTTCTGTTCTGTGACTGTTGGCTCTTCACCTCCGATCCAAAGTCCTTGGTTCACTTTAAGAGGTACTCCTAAGAGGTTTCTTTTTTTTTTTTTTTTTTTTTTTTTTTCCCAATTCCAGTTCCGTGGTGGGCCTGAACTTCAGTGCAGTCCCAAAGGGAAGGGGGGGACAGCTCTCTCATGTCATACTCTGAACCAAAGTTGAACATTGTCATACCAGCACTGACCTTGAGCACAGGCAGCTAAACCCTAGGGATGTATTCAGTGTCTTGATAAGCAATATAGATGAGACATCCCTGTTTTACAAGGGAAAAAAGCTACAGGGATGCATGTTGTCTCATATCATTTGCTCTCAGGGGCAGCAACAGATGATGTTACTTACTAGTGCAGACAGAGCCTACAGTAGTGGTTTGCTGAAAGAGATTTACAGCAGAGCTTATGACTTGTCTATATCATAAACAATGCAACCTACCAATTAAAACAAGATCTTGACAGGTATTTGTTACAAGAGTAGGGATCACCTACCTAATCCACTGAGCAGATTTACTTCTAGCAGCTAACCACGTGAAAACCTGAGCAAAAAGCTGTGGTTATCACTCAGTGCAGTTCTTGCACTTCACTGTCATTTGTTCAGGAGGATACCTTCTAAATTGGGTGCCTTGCCATCCAGAGGGACGTGAGTACACTGTTCATTTCACATATACTTGGCAGTTTAGCTAAGGTGAGAACAGATCTCACACACCTCAGGAGATGGCTGTGTTGACAGTGAGGAGATGCCAAAAGGTATGATAATTTTTATACTTCCACAATCTGCAATTTGTGTGTTTTTGTCTCTGTTCTTGATCTTCATTGTCATGTACCAGATTGAACAAGAAGATCAGCGAAGCACAAGTGTTCATGGCTTTCATCAGCACATATCTGCAATTTGTCAGTGGTACTATTTCATGACTAATCTTTCCTCTAGGTTAATCTGATTAGACTGTATGTCAAAGCTTCCTGTTTATGTCAGCTTGCTGGAAATAGAGTCCAGCCAAGGAAGACTTCATTTCTGCAAAGCGCTTTGCTCCTCTTTCAGCTGAAGTTGCATCATGTCAGCACTGATAGCAAATCAGTTTTTATTGTCTTCTATATAAAAGTCAATAATTTGCATAAATAATCACATAAAACTTGCCATTTCCTTCATTACTGGTGTTATGAAAGACAGCTTCAGCTTTAGATGAAATGTGGAGTGGTTCACACGCAGTTTATTCTGAATTTCCCTGCTTTATATTTTCTTTACTTAGTGCCATATTCAAATTGCAGCTGTTATACAACTGTTGTGATAAGTTTTGAGCAAATCAAGTGACCTGTGTATCAGTCAGCTGGAATCACAGCACTGATTTAGAAGTCACTCAAGTAGGTGATGATAATACAGATAATATGGGTCTTCTCAATGCACCTTTTTCTTGGTTGGTTGTTGGAACATGGTGCTGGTGATTGGTAACAGCTCATACGTGAGATTATGAAGCAGATATTGCTACTACCAGTACAATCTGTTCTTGATCTGTTCAGCACATACAGAAGACAGGAAGCCTTGTTCCCCATATGTCCACTGAAGTCTACCAGAAAAAGAAATCTCACAGATTTGGAGACATCCAGCTCCTGCCATACACACTTTCTCTTTTCTTTGTCAGGCCCAATAACAGTGCATAAATAATGCTCAAATTTAGGGAGCACCTTGAAAAATAAAAGATCATAGGCAATCAGTGATGTTTTATATCCTACCATATTTTTTATAGTTCAGTATTTCTTCCAGTAATTAATTTTATTAATTATTGGAAAGCTAGACACAGGAAGACGATGTTATTTAAAAGTGATTACATCTGCAAAAATTGTGTGCTTCTTCAGCAAGTTAATTTTCAGTCAGTACAATAATGTTAACTGCAGTTGAAGCTCACTGTTTACCAGGGAGATACAGAGATACAGCTGGCTTTGACTATTTGTTTCTACTTGGACATTCCAAGTGATAACACAGCTTCCTGTGGTCACCTTTGCATCTTAAATTTGGTTAAAACAATGTCATGTATTTAGTGCATTGTCACTTCAAGTAAAGTATCATAATTTTTTTTAATGAGGCCTGTATTCCTTATTTTTTAACACTGATTATTAAATCCTTAAAGTACATAAAAGAGAAATAACACTTTGTATAATTATTTATTTCAATAAAAAAAAAAGGATATAACTTCTGATATGTATGGACAAACTAAGAAATCTATTTAAAATGTAAGGCAGAATAAAATTCTAGAGAAAAGTTGCCTCACTAATTGTTTGTGATTAACTGCTAAATTTACACCAAATTATCAAGAAAGGAACTAATTGCTTTCCTGCATTAACTCTTACATAAATATATGTGTCATTTTTTCCCAGTATGGGGCTGATCTCATTCTCATTCAGATCAATAGTAATTTTTCAATTTAGCTCAACAGGTGTTAAATAAGCTTTTCTGGGAAATGTATCTCCTCCCAAGCCTATTAAAAATAGAGAGACTTTCCATTTAAAAAGACTTGTACATGATTAGCCCCTGTTAGAGTAACGATACAAATGATATTTTCATATTATGATACAGGTTCTACAGTTCTAAGGGCTTGCACCCAGAGTAGCAGCACCCCCCCTGAGATGTACCCTGTGCTTTTTCAAGGACATTTTCTTGTTAATCTCCTGGTCTGAAAATATACAAAATTTCTACAAATATGGGAAATTTAGCAGCAGGAGTCATAGAAGTGTCATGAATAGTTTTTTATTGCAATGTACCATTCTGCTTCTCACTGAAGAAGACACTTCAGTATTATTTCCTTATTAATTTAAAAATCATTTTGGATCAAGATGTCTTCTCTGAAGGACTCTTAGTTGAAGATATAAATTGGGAGCTGGTTACTTCTGTTAAAAGATACCATATCGCTTTCATTACTTGAATCTTTCATAAAGCATATTTTTAGACAGTAATAAAGAAGTTAACTCTATGTGAGTCATCTCAACATAATATCTAGTATGTGAGATCATATAGGCAATATTTATCATAGAATTGTAGAACTGTTTGGGTTGGAAAGGACCTTTAAAGATAGTCTGGTTCCAGCCTCCTTGCCATGGTCATGTTTCACTAGATCAGTTGCTCAAAGCCCCAACTACCCCAGCCTTGAAGACTTCATGACTTCTCTGGGCAACCCGTTCAGTTTCTCACCACCTTCATCATAAAAGATTTCTTCCTTATGTCCAATCTTCTTTCTGTTTAAAACTGTTGTCCCTTGTTCTGTCACTACAGACCCTGCTAAAAAGCTCCCATCTTTGTTACAAGCCCTCTTTAATTATTTAAAGTTTGCAATAACATTTTCCCGGAGCCTTCTCTTCTCCAGGGTGAACAATCCAAACACTCTCAGTTTTTCTTCACAGGAGAGGTGCCCCAGCCCTCTGATCATTTAATTGTGCTTCTTCCTCATCTTCTGAAAATGTAAGTCAAAAATGTACATTGCTGTCCCACCACACCATAGAATGCAAAATTCCTTAAAAAAAGAAGGCTTGCTGTCTCCTTCACCTGCTATGTGATCTTAAATGTAGAGACAGAAATAACAAAAAGCTGAACACAAGTCAAATTTAAACTGTACTTTATCATTAAACTATGCAGTTTACTGATTGATCTGATGAAGTATAATTAACACTATAAAGATAAACACTCTCTCAAGTTCTTTCTCTCTACTTCATCTTGCTTATTCAAAATAAATGTAATTATTTACATTATAAGCACATTTTGTGCTGCTGAACTGATCACTAGGCATATCACTTCATACATAACAATACATTGCTCACCTGACACTTGCTTACATCGGCTGCTCCTGAGTTGTCAGATTTACTTAAAGCCTCTGAAATACTTTTTTCCATCCACCTTGACAGAATGCTAATATCCAACCACAGACTCACTCTTAGATTAGCTGAGTATCACTAGCTTGTTGGATTTGAATACAAATGTCTTTAGTAAAGTTACTAACTTAAAATGAAGATCCCAGATAAGTATCAAGAGACTGATAAATCTTCTCTGACACTTGTACAATGTTTCTAGTTGGACTGATTCAAAACATAACCCCCCACTCACTGAAGATTTAGCCTCTGAAAAGTTATTTTTATATAGTACCAGGTTGCTAATCTGCTACTGTTTCTTATGAATCAAAAACTAAAACACTTCAGTATTTGAGCTCTTTTTTTGTCTGATCAGTTTCAGCCCGAGCCTATATTGTGTTATATTGAAATTCTTCTGTGCCATGTTGCAAGAGTCTGTAATGCCATGGGAAGCCTGTGCTGGAGCATGGTCCAGTGCAGAGAGAGAAGCCCACACTGGTGCAGGTTTTCTGGCAGGTCTTGAGACCCTATGGGGAACCCACACTGGAGCAGTCTGCTCCTGAAGTACTGCATATCATGAAAGGCACCTACACTGGAGTAGTTCATGAAGAAGTGCTACCTGTGGGAAGAAATGATGTTGGGGACATTTCTGGAGCACCCTCATGGTAGGAAGCCCACGCTGGAGCAGGGGGAGTGTGAGGAAAAAAGGACAGCAGAGAGAACATGTGATGAACCAACCACAAGTCTCCTTCCCTGTACCCGTGTGCTGCTGGGGGTGAGGAGGTAGAGAAATAGGGAGCAAAGCTGAGTCTGAGGGGTGGAGGAAGGTGTTTTTAAGATGTGGGTTTATTTTCTCATTATCCTTCTCTGAGTTGATTGGTAACAATTTCAACTAATTTCTCTGAGCTGAGTCTCTTTTGCCTGTGGTGGTAATTGGTGAGTGATCTCACTATCCTCACCTCAACACACAGGCCTTTTGTTTGGTAGGTTTGGGTTTTTTTCCTCTCCAGGTGAGGATGGGGAGCAATAGAACAGTTTTGGTGAGTGCTAGGCATCCAGCCAGGGTCAACCCACCATAGTTCTTTAATGCTGGAAGGATTACAGGAGCAGTCTGTCCCAATTCATCTCAGTCCCAAACACACCCTCAAGCCCACCCTAAGCCCACAAACCTAAGCAAAGTTATTTTTGGCATACTGTACCTGTTTAGAGCTGAAATGAGTGAGAAGAACAGTTTTATTTTAGTAACTGAAATAGCATTTTCAACCAGATTCAGTAACACTGAAGCTTCTGTTTGATTTTCTCATTAGCACCCTGACTCACCAGGGTAGATTCAGTTGTTAGTTCAGGAAACTGTGAAATCAAGGATTATAGTTATGTCTATGAAATAAGTAGTCTTTTACTTTAGGTGACATGAAGAAGGCCTTTGTGAAGTTAATGATTCATCCAGTGATTTCTGAATCACAGAACACCCTAGAAAAGCCCCTAAGCAATGGCAGTTCCAAAGAACGAGGGAATATTCATTGTATAATGTACAGTAAAGTGCAGTGTGGGGGTTTGTGTAGTGAAATTTCTGTTGATGCTGCATCCTCAGTGTGGAAATTCAGCTTCATAACCTATAGCTCCTTGCATAAGCATTTTTTGTTTGGCATTCCAGTTTTGCATTCAATTATCAGGCCATTTTATTGAAAAGCCAGACAGAGCTAAGGCATTGCATCTGGAACCTGCAGGTTTGATGTGATATATTTGATCTGGCCTCCATTCCCCAGGCAGCATTATCCCTCTAAGTCAAAACAATCCAAAATCACATGCATGACAAAGACATTTCCTTGTTATAATAAAGTGCACATCTTAAAGCTTGCCAAGGTATTATTTTGGCACTGTGAAAAAAAAAAAGCACAACACCACAACACAGTAGGCATCTCAAAGAGAAAAGGGACATTGAAAGGAAAACTGTCTACAAAATCAATCAGACAAAAAGATAAACAGTCTACTGAAGCACTGAATGTTCAGTGTGTCTTATACAATTCTTCTAATATAAAAACACAAGCTGACATTTGATTTAGCTGAGAAATTAGACAATTCTGACTTCAAAGAAGGAGAAGAAGATCGAACAGACAGATGAAATCAGCTACAAAAGGGTGTTCTTTCCCCATCATCAGTAGAAAAGGAACTGAAGATTGAGGTCCCTACCAGAGACCACTGATAACCAGAACAACCCAGTTTATCAGGAATATTCTGATGTTGTAAGTCCCCTAGTATAATAGCTAATTTCGTTTAAAATGCTATTTTATTCTTTTTTCTTTTTCATAACTTAAGACAGACTCTTCCGGAGCTTTAAGTTCTTGTCTAGTCTCAGCACAATCTCCCTGTTCATTTCTCTAATTTTCCAGCATTTCAGCACCTAGCAGGTATCCACCACAAGGTTGAATTATCAAACCTAGCTTTCTTTACCATTCTCTGAAAAAATGAAGAGCCTGGAAATTTGTGAAGGTAACTCAGTGAGCTGTTACTTTATCAGAATAATTACAAGTCAGCATAAGAATTTAATTTCTTCTGTGCATGGCAGAAGTAAGAAAAACTTAGATTCTCTGAGCCATTTTAGTTGCTGCAGCTGTAATAGCTCTTTGGTAGGAAAAAAAGATAGGATTTTATATACCATAACTACTTTAAAAATAATAGCACAGCTTCAAATTATTTTTTAAAATATTGTTGGAATTTTAAGGCAGGTAATAGAGGAACAATTGGAAATAAAATACTAATAAAAAAGAGATAAGAACTGTTTCTTTATTCTGACTTTTGGGTTATTGATTTTACTTTTATCTAAATGCATGTACTTTCATTTGGAAAATCTTAAATTCCACATAACCTTAGGAAATGGTGCAGTGTTTCAGAAAGGATATAATTTAACACACACACACAAAATATATATTAATACTTAGGAATGCTGGTTAGCTGGCTCTTATTTTCTAGCATCATAGAAAGCACAGAAGATGTTTTTCTCCACAGTTTCACTGAACAGCTGCTTTGCATGCATCCCATCTATACATCTGCGTGATGTGCTAACTTTTTTCTCCCAGTCACAGGTGAATAAAGGACCTGGGTATAAACCTAATGTTAATATTAAGTAATGAAGAACCTCTGCTCTGATTTCTGGGCACTGGAGTCACTAGTCAAAGTACAAGTCTCTTGAAAAGGAATATTGATTCTTCTCCAGGCTGCATAGTCAGTGTTGTTTGCCTTCCTGACTTTAAACAGCAGTTAAGTTTTACTCTACTTTTGTTAAAAATCAGTGAGATCAAAAGGACATAAAAAGCTTTGTTGTTCTAAATTGCTTCTAAAGTATTTTCAGGCCATGCGATGTGTGAAAGAAAGCCTTTGAGCAATGGAAATGTGAGCCAGCTGAGAATCTAGAGCTCCTCTGCTGAACCCATGTTCTGTACATGGTAATGACATTTTATACAAGGAAAAGAGAAAATCTTTGAGGAGATATGTTCTAATTAGATGATAGCAAACATGCACAAATTACTGGGACATATTTAGTCCTGGAAAAGGAACGAGCCAGAAGAGGGATCAATGCAGCCAGGTACAGAATAATCCAAGTAACGCATTGCCTCCAAAATCTTCAGAAATGAGAATTTGAGATCTTGTATCATCTCTGGGATGCAGAAGGCTGCCTGCAGCTTTTTCTCAACAGAGAACAGTTGGAGGGGATTTGATATCTCTTCTTATAAAGAAGGGATTACTCCTCAGGGTGGATTTTGGTCACTAGAGAGGAAGAATGCAGTGCTTAAGTCGCCTGATCAGAAGCGGGTTTATCAGTTACACTAAGAATTATTTTCATCTGCTTTTACAAAAGGTATCCAACTAAGAAGCTAGCTGTTAGAAATAAGATTCATGTGTTCAATAATAAAAATTATACATATAATAATGATTATTATTTAGGCTTATTTAACCCTTTATTTCTCACTAAATAGATGAGAGAATTTCTATCTTTTGACACTGAGCAGTTTTACTGGCAGCAGCAATACAAACAGGTTTGAATTTTTTGTGTGTGTTAATGTTCTGTCAAGTCAAAACAACTCTGGTGCATCGTCAGGCCTACTGTGTCCAGTGAAATCAACATACCATACTTACTCACAGCAGGTCTGAATTTGGTATATTAATTTTAATTAGAAATTAAAATGCGAAGACAGATTCTTCCTGATGTAAACTGACCACAGTAATTAAGAAAACTGACATCTTATGCCCTATGTATAAGTCACAGAGGATCACAAAGAGAAATCTTTCTAAAAATAAAACTAACAGAAGATGGTGTAATAGACTATAAGAAAGATCAAGGAAACAATGAAAGAGCACTGTGCATCCTTCCCAACAGGAAGAAGATGATTCCTGCACATCTTCAATTATATCTCAAAATATAATTCTTCAAGTAGAAACACAGTTTGAAAATTCCACAGAGGATGTTTCTGGCAGAAAGGATATCTGAGATCAAAGTTCTGTCATTATAACTGAGCCTAAGGACACAGATAAGAATCTGCAGGCAGCACATATGATTAGAAACAAACCTGAAGGTACAGCCAGCCACTATATTTTGTTATGAGTGTTGCTCTAGCCATTCATGACAAAAGGGTCTAGGATGGTCTGTAAATAATTGTAGATGAGTTGTTTCTGGTCATCCTGGAAGTCTTACTGTGTTGAAAATACCTAAACAATCTTGATCTGTGCAGTAGAAAACAGACTTCTGGGAAAAATAAACCTAAAAAAGCTCTAGATAAATGTCTCTTACAATTAGTAATAACTGAATGCTTGCTTTGGTGGTGTGAAAGATGTACAAATGGTATTACTCCCATAATTAGTTTATTTGTTATTCTACCAGAACAGGCAGCATTAGTTAGTGATGCAAACCCAAGGTTTGGCTCCAACGACCCTGACCACTACTGCCATTTCCAGACAGCAGATAAGAGCATGGTTTCAATACTTAAGATGCAAAATATAACACTTTTGCCTGATATATTACATACGTTTTACCTCTACACAAATGTGAGCATTTTCATTATGTATAGCTGTGTTTTCTCTGTATGGCATGTGCATAGAATACAGAGAAATAAAGAGAAGGCAATGAATTCATGTTAATAGCTGGGTCATTGTAAAAGCTCAAATTTTCCTTCCATTTTTCTAAGCTAATTTAGACCTTTTTTCTTTTTTCTTTTTTTTTTCTCTTTTTTTTTTAAGAATCAGAATTATTTCCCACTTGGCATAACACAATGAAATAAAATTATATTGGACTTTTAAAGTGAGGAAAAATAAATAATTTTTTTTTCTTATAGAATTATAGAATCATAGAATGTTAGGGGTTGGAAGGGACCTAGAAGCTCATCTAGTCCAATCCCCCTGCCAGAGCAGGATCACCTAGACCAAGTCACCCAGGAACAGATGCAGGTGGCTCCTAAGTGTCTCCACAACAGGAGACTCCACAACCTCCCTGGGCAACCCCTGCCAGAGCTCTGGCACCCTCACTGGGAAAAAGTTTTTTGTTGTGTTTCCCCTCAACCTCTTGTGCTCCAACTTGCACCCATTGCCTCTCGTCCTGTCATTGGATGACTTTGAGAAGAGTCTGGCTCCATCCTCTCTACACTCACCCTTAACATATTTATAGACATTATTCTTAGACATCATTATAGACATATTTCTTAGATTTTAAATTTGGATCCTGAAGGGACAAAGTGAATGGCAGCTACTTTGAAAATATTGTCAAAAATTTCCAGAAGAATTGAAAAGGGCTGTGCAATTAGCTCCAAATGAAGTTAGTTTTTGGAAGCTTTGGGGCTGACACCTTAAAAAGAGTTTGGGTCCAAAAGGGAATCAGGAAACATGAAGCTCCTTTCTTAAACTGTTTTAATTCAAATTCAGGAGCACCTTTGTAGAAAAGCAAATACTTCAAACTAATTCACAGAGCTGTGTCAAGGAAGGCACCTTTCAGGTACATTCATTTAGGGACCTAGTATCACCAGAAAGTACCACCACTCTGGTAAAACAGTGCTAATGGCAAATAGGCTCTTCTAGCTGTTCTCACAGTTTGGCACTTTTCATACATCTGCAATGAATCAGTCTCCTCATCAGAGCATCTTGCACCATTCTGTACATTACTGACCACTGTTGTACCTAATATGGGATGAAAACAGTGTCTAAGGAGTGGTAAACAAGAGACTGGAGAAACTCCAAAATGTGTTGCTATAATTCTGTTACTAAACAAATGACATCAGCATACAGATAAGTACATTAAAACAGCTTTTGTTATTCAGGCTTAGGCTGGGTGAAAGTTTGGTACTGTACTGATATTATGTATCTACAGGATTTAAGCCAAATGCAGCTTTGCAGAATCTTCAGTAAAACTGCTTTGTTTTCATGCCCTCACTGTGGGATGCAAAACATTGTCTACTCAGTGTATCTTACATAGCAAACCAGATCCCAGCATGGGTACAAGATGGTCTTCTTGTCTCTTTCATTTATAAGTTTCTTTGTTTCAGTTTCAATACTAAGGGTCCAATTTCAATTATACATACTGTTCTTAACACCAGTGAAATAAATGTTTGCAAGAGCAGGCACAATTACAGCAATGAATTATGAGAAGGATGTTGTTTCAGAGCAAAATTCACAGCTTCATAAGAGTGCTTGACTCTGCTGATTGCTGCACCAGGTTTTTATTGATGTCGTCTTTAATCTGTCTCTCCTTACTGCTGGATTTGTGCAATCTTTGAGAATAATAATGTAATATCCTAGCAAACATTTTACCCATTAATGGCATAAATACTAACTGTCCACAAAGGACTTTCCAGGTTGCTCATTTATTCCAAACCCAGAGCTGGTATTTCCAGAACAGCTGAAGACACGGGAGTTTTGTGATGTGTCACAGACCTGGTGCATGTGGAGAGAAAATACAGACTGGCTGTGGCATGGCTGCACAACGGGTGTTGCAATCTCCTGTATTGCACTCAGCTGCCTACATTCTCCTAAAATAAAGAATGTATAGTCCCAAGCACCTGAAAATGGCATATGTCTACAGAACAGATTCTAGTGGAGTGAAAAGGTACTCAAAGAAATAGATATAGATGTGCCTCTCTGATACTGTAAGCAGCCTAGCTGCAGTGTTCCATAGACCATGGTCAGTAAAGTTACCCTTTTTGTCACCACACCTTTCTCTGGAGGCCTGTAGCAAGTCCAAGTGGTTCAGAGTCTTTTTCTTCACAACAGATACCATCTCTTTGCACAAAGATCTGTATAACATAAAGGAAGAAAAGATTGTTTATAGTTATGTAAGACTTAATACATATATTTCTTCCTTAGCTGCACTGAATGCATTCTTGCCAAATTCTGAAATCCAGTTGCCTTCATTACTGGTTTGAGACTAAAGCCTAATGATTGCAGGTTTTCGTGCTTCTAGCTGACAGAATCCCCTCTAGACAGCACAGGTCTGGAGATTTTACCTGAAACACTTTCCTGAAAGATTTTTCTAGTTCATACCTGTTTCACAGAAATGTAAATGCTATTTCAAAACATTTCAAAAAGGTTTTGCATGTGATAGTTGAAGTACCGTTTTACTTGTATTTACCTTTCCTATAGTCCAAAGGGCCTAATAACACTTGAGTTTTTCCATATTAATTCATAAATTCAACACATTGAGCCTGGATAAAAGTAGCACAGAATAAGGTAATGGTGATTATTGCCTGGCAGATGAAAATGCCACAAGCTGCCTTCAGCTAGAATAGTAAATGGTTGAACAGCCCAAGGCTCTGTTAAACAAATGATCAGCAAAATCTGTCAGCACAAGTAGGTTAACTTTTATTTTCAAATAAATGAGTATAGCAAAATTAACATCAGTGGGCAGGTATGCAATATTTTCTTGTTATCTCTTAAAGAGTTGATTAAAATACATTGAAAGAAAGGAATGCTCTAGAAGAAGAAACAAATGATAATGTACTCTTCAGAAATATTCAGTAGCAAAAAATGAAATTTTGATAAAAAAATAAAGGGGGAGTGAAATGTGGTTCTTGTCCAAATATCAGTTACATGCTAAGAGAATATATAACAACAACTCTGCAAACTACGGTTTATTTTTAACTTCAAGTCTGAAGGGGGGAGAAGATCCTACTGTGAGATAAAACTGCCTGCTAGGAAAAAGTTAACAATCTACAATAATAGTTTTCACAGACTACAACTGAGAAACTGCCACCTCATTTGCAGAATGTGTTAAAAAAATCTCATTATGTCCTTCAGACTGAAGTATAGAGCTTAAAAAAACAAGATTGAAATCTTTTAGCATATCAGGAAAAGGGCAGAAGGGGGAGTAGCATACAGATGGTTGGACAGATACACATCTTTCTTCTGGTCCTCCATGTATATCCTTCTATGCCAAGTACATACTAGCAGAACAAATGGTATTTCAGCCTTCAGTCCTTTCTAGCCAGTATGTAGATCAGCAGTAACTGCCTTTCACTTTAAGGGAGAGTAAACAAATGAGCAATCATGGAGAAGAATCATTAATTTTGATTCACTGAAGGTAGTGGTCACTCCAAGATAAGTAATTTTGTAGGCTCAAGTATCTGCAGTTGCTCTGTGCAAGTTAATGTTGTGAGGCTGTGGAGCATGAGGAGTATGTGGCATTGAGTCCTCTCTCTTGAATCACCTGTCTGGGTGGTGACAAAGCAACTATTACAGATCTTGGTTCTTTATTGGGAAAGCAGAAAGCAAGCTTTTTAAGATGACCATAAATCCCTAATGAGGAAAACATGCAATATGTGTCATAATATTAAGAATAGAGAATCAGCAAAATAAACTAGAGAAGAAATATTTTTTTTTAATTGATTAAAAGATAAAGTTATATTTCTAAACTATGTTTCTTCATGTGTTATTCAAGAAAGTGTTTAAAACATCTTATAATAAAATATAATGTCATCCTTCCTTCAATACTGCACCAGCTCTGATACTGAATTTTCTCTTGCCATCTACATTTCACTGTTTATGCCTCTCAGGGGTGCTGCCTCAAGGTTAAAGTAGTGCAAATACTTACTCACTTCACTGCAAGTTTTGCTCTTCCAAGCAGTTTCAGAGTAAGCTCCAGTTCTATTTACAATTAGTCTCTTCTGGGCAGGATGTTGGTTGTAATATTTTTTATTTTTTCAGTACTGTGATGTAGAATAGATATGTGCTATCATGCTTCTGAGTCATTTGAAGAAAGGAAGCAACTGTTTTCTCAACCAGACTTGGGTGTGTATTTCATATTTTTCTATGAAAGTCATAGAAACAATACAGAAAAAAATACTGGGAAATTACAGAGTATCTCATAATTTTGGATACTACCCTTCAAAAATGCTGGAAATTTGACACTCTTTTCACAAAGAACTATTGTGTTTTCCAGCAAATTAATTAGTGTTAGTATGAAGAATTGCTTACTTGTGTTAAGAGTCAGTCCTTTTCACTGCACAGCCTTATGCTTCTTTAACTCTTATGGAAAGAATTTACTCCAAATCATGGTACCTGCAAAGATAATAAAGGAATACAAAAAGGACTTTAGGGTCTTGGTAGACAGTAAGCTCAAGATGAGCTTACTTTCTGGGTAAAGAGGATGGCTGTCAATAGCACAAAACTGTGAGTTTTACCAGCAATGTTTTTTCTCAAAAAGTAAATCGCTCTTATCATGTAAAAGATGCACCCCATGGACCACGTCCAACCTGGTACTCTATTTTGGTTCTTTTATATGGCACTTCTATAGCAGTTGTTGACATTTTAGTTCAACAGTGAAATTGTAAGTCACATTTATATGGCACTTCTCACACACGTTCCTTTACAAACTTAACAATAACAGAACCATTATGATAAAAAATGCAGTCATATCTGCTCTTTTTTTTTGCTACAACAAAAAAGTTCAGAGTATTAGATTTTATTTTTTATTTCACTAGATAAGCTTGGATATAACCGAAACTGAAATTTTGAATACACAGAAGATGCAATAATTAGAATTTGTATAGCTATTTTTCAAAACTCCTGTCATTTATTTAGTTTTCATCAATACAATATTACATTAAAATAACACAAACTGGTAAAAGACAGTAAAGCTTTACTATAAGAGAAAAGATTTAAAGAGTAATACCATCTTTCTCTGTGTCTCAGCACTGGGCTTTTCAATAGAAGCATGACAGAAGCAGAGGGGCCCCAAAGCCTCTGCACAGGCCAATAGTGAACTCAAAACCACAGCCTTAATGAAATATAAAGATGCTAACAATGAAGAGTTCCTATCTGAAAACTGGTTTACATCTTGCATTAAATTTAACTCGAAAGGACCAAACTGGGACAACCCTTCAATCCCTAGTGATAGCAAGGGCATCTGAGTGATCAGGATGATAGCACAGCAAAGCTCCTGCCTCTTTAATCAAGTATAAAAATCTCAGTACTTCACAGACATACTTCTCTGTAAAGAAAAGGAAGCAGAGTAAGCAGTGACTGACATATAAATTAGGGGTCAAATATGGCATAATCTGGCCATTATAAAACATCCTGACAGCAAAAGTACCTGAAAGACTGTTATGAATCAAGGCATACTATTAGGGATATATCTGTTATAAACACAGTGAAGAAAACTACATTTTCCATTTAAAAAATGTCAGTATAAATTCTTTTCTGTGTTGTCAGTTTAGTTTACAAAGTTCATTTTCTCAACCCACTCCTTTTTAGTCTTCTTTCAGAGTTAAGTCAGAATCTAATCATAGAGATAAATCTTACCACACAATAATAAAAAAAAAAAATTAGCAAAGAATATTAAGTAAATGCTTAGCTTGAAAAACTATCAGAAATTGTCATTCTTTCTGGAGAAACTGTCTATTGGGAAATGGTTTTAAGGAATATATTCAAGAACTTGTGCCTCCCAAAAATGTACATATGGAATGATGTCATGCACAAATACCAGATTTGTATGCACAGATGCAGTTGTGTGCAAGTCTGCAAGCTCTGTTTTTGAAAAACCAGCACTGTAAATGGAGCACTTGATTGAACCTTTCCTGTTCCTGCTATGCAGTGCTTCTTTTTGAGGGGAACCTAATAGCTGCCTTCCAGTGAATGAAGGGAACCTACAGGAAGGCTGGGGAGGAACTTATTACTAGAGCTTTGACTGATAGGACAAGGGAAATGGGTTTCAGTTGAAGGAGAATAGATTTAGATTAGATTTTAGGAAGTCATTCTTCAGTATGAGGGTGGCAAGACTTTGGAATAAATTGCCCGGAGACATTGTGGCTGCCCCCTCCTTGGAGCTGTTCAAGGCTAGGCTGGACAGAGCCTTGTGTAGCCTGGTCTAGGTGAGAGGTGTCCCTGGCCATGACAGGTAGGCTGGATTAGATGATCTCTAAGGTCCCTTCGAGCCTAGGCCATTCTATGATTTCGGAATGAACAGGTATAGAGATGACACAACCACCTCTTTCCTCATTTACATTTCTTTCTTAGAAATAGAGATAATTTGATGGGTGCAGTGTCTATTTTGCCTCCTTGAAAAACTGGTACCATGATCTAACCCTTACTCTGAGAAGGTGTGGAACTGAATATTATTTTTGGAATCAGCTATCAGCAATTCATGGCCCAGAAGACTCAAAAGAGCCTGAAAAGAGAACCCACAAATGATCACTTTATGGCAGTATAAGAAGATTGTTTCCAATTCACATCATAGCATATCCCAGTGCTGCTTGACCTCTCTCTTCCTGGTCAATTCATCTGTTCTGATCGTTATGATTTACAGGGTAAAGAGACCTGGCTTTTCCATCCTTTTTAGATGGGAGAAAGAATGACTACATGCCATGTACTTACTGCTGCATTACAGAGCCTCGTGTTGAGATAGTCCATCCACTGTCAGATAGAGAAGTTTCTTATTCTCCCATATACCTTTGTGCAAATGATCAAGACAAATCAGAAGCTGAGTTCATTTTATTTCACTTACTAGAAAAGGAAATTATTATAGATATATATAAAAGCTGAGATATCTAATTTTTGCTATTATATTCTGTTCCACAGTTTTCCATTCTTGCTTTACCCTTGCACTTCATTTTTCAGACTCCTAAATACCAAAGGCTATACAATAACAGCAAATGCACTACAAATGTTCATACATACATGATCAGCAATCACCTTTCTGAGCTAAAATCACATTAAACTACTAAATAAAAATAGGAAGTTATAACAGTTTTGGGCAAGTAAAGACATGGGGCATTAAGGAAACTAGATGGACAGGGATTGAACGTTGCAGTTGAATGAGCAGGATAAATGATAACAAGCTTTAGTGATAGCAGGACTAAACAACAGGCTTCACTAAGGAAAAAAAACCCTCTGAACACTGTATGTCAGCAATGCACAAAGCCTCAGAACAGATTATCTGGGAGTATAACAAAGATGAAATTAGCATTAGTATCTCCAGAGCTTGCAAACAGCATAGTAAAATAAAAAATAAAATCACAGACAAGGTATTTTTGCCTGCATTTAAGCAAGCAATGATAAACCACCTCTTTCTTAATTTAGAAGTTAAGATTTATTGGTAAAAGATGTGTGGATTAAATAAAGATAGAATCCATAACCATGGAAGTGGAAAGACTACTATGCATATTACATTTAAAATGACAATTTTGTTAAGGAAATGCGGAAAAAAAAACCATCAAAGCTTATGGCTACAAGAAATAAACATACAGTAATAACTACACAGTATACCACATGCATCCAAAGCATTTGATCATATGGAATAGTATTTGGCAGTCAACCCATCCTTCTTTGTGCAAAGGTATTTTTTAATAATAGACCCTGTTGGTTTTCAGTGTAATGGCATTACATTGCAGTTCTGTGGCCTGTGTTAAACCATTGTCTCTATCAAAAAAAAAATGACAAAGGTAAAACCTGTGATGAATTCATCTTTTCACTGATAAAGCCAAAGAGTATAGGGGATGACACCTGAGTCTCAGGGAGAACACACCTGAGACTTAGTAGTATAACAATGTACAAAACCCCGAAAAATGACAGTATTTGAGTTCCATGTACTAATTAAATTTAAAAAATATGCTTTCCAGAGCTGTTAATCCAGTGCTCTTTAACAGAACAGACAGCTCTGCTTTTGTAGGAAGAAACAGCTACCTTCACAAAATATAGCATCTGCTTTCAGGAAAAAAATATTAACACATGTAACTGTCCATTTATATTATTATTATCACAGCTCTGGGTCTGATAAAAAAAACACAAAAACAAAACAACAATGATAAAAAAAACCCCACACAAAAAAACCCCACACAACAAGATTCAGGTAAAAGTTTGAATTTGTCTATCTTTTAAAATCTGATTTCTTAGTTATGAGGTGACATTTAAAGAGTTGTGGTTTTTTTTGTTTTGTTTTGTTTTTTTTTTTAACTTAGCTCATTAATGTTAATAGGTAAAGAATATTTCAAAATAAAAGAATGATTGACACTGGAAAATGCTTTTTGCTTAGTCATTCTCTTTATTTGCTAGACTATCTCAATGTGATACGATCAGATCTTCTCTTCAGACTTTTCAGCTGACATGAGATCATGTTTGTAAATGCTTTCCATTTCAACCTTAGAAATACAAATCAAAGATACAGGGATAAAAACCATGTGGAAGAATAATAACACTCTTACCTCACTAAATGACAGGAGGATAAGAGCTCTTGGAACATTAACTATTTTCCTCCAACCCAGCAGGAGTTTTTTAAAGGAGCTTCTAAAACATACATCTAGATAACTTTTCTGATTTAACTTTGAGTCTCTTTGTCCCCACAAAGGCCTTAAAGCAGAGCATTGTCTAAGACGACTAGACACCGAGTTATCTGTTTGTCCCTGAAGAATGTTTATATTAGTTTTCCAGAAACCTGCTTAGTAAGTGGTTATTATTCATCTTACCACATGACATACAGAGGCTTTGTGCTAAATTTCATCTTATTTCAAAACATGGTTCAAAAGTTTCCAGTATTATAGCCTCTCTACATCAAACCAAAGAGTTATAGTTACCATGACTTGTAGCTCCCCAGTTTTGTGTAAAATTAAAATTTAAAAATTATTACAGGAAGGTCACAGCTGAAGGCATATCCACAGAAGACAAGAAAAAAAAAAAAAACCAACAAAAAAACAAAGTGAAGCAGGTCAAAGTTAAGTGGAATAAGCAAGTCACACTGAGTCTTACTGTTTCAGCCAGAAAAATAAGTATTAATATTAAGATAGGTATTGATGGAAACTTGCAGGCAATTTCATTACTCTTCCCAGCAAAGTGGTGATTGGAACAACTCAAAGAAAGGAAAGATGTAGTCTCAAAATAAGGTTTACAGTTACTGCTGTTTTGCTTTCATAGGTCAAGAAATCATTAGATGTGAAAATATTATGGTGAGAAGTGACAGAGTTCAAGTATAATGGAAAAGAAAACATAATCTCCCAAGTGCCTTGCAGCACAAGTTCTGAAAATTCTTAATGCTGCTCAGGTGCTTCACCGCTGGCTTTCATTCCCAGTACTACATCAACAAAGCAATGCCCTTCATATCTTTAAGTTACAGAATGGTATTAATAACCTCACCGTAGGTTTGCTTAGATACTTATAAAAGCACCAAAAGGAAGTAAATTGTTACTGGAGAAAACAAAGTCATAGCGTTTTTAAGAAATTTTCACAGAAGTTATTCATTAAAACAGATTGATATGTCTAGCTGTAAAAATGTATGAGTTTGACTCTGAATATAAAATTCATATAAATAAGGAAGTAATTATGTACAAAGGGTTACTTGGTCTGCAGGAATATAGAGATCACCACAAGTTCAGAAAATTCCATGATACAGAAGGATGCAGAAGCTTTATCTGTAAATTTCTCTACTTTAATACAGATTACCACAAATACTGCAAAAATCACCAGTAGCAAGTATAGTACAAAATCACCACTAGCAAAGCAAATATGATATATATATATCAGGCTATTACAAATTACTATCAGCAATAATGCAAAACCATTCAAATGTATAGAAACACTCAATAATAGAAATAATCCATTTTATAGCAGCAATCAGTAATAGCAACAGCCAAGTAAGTGTATATTACAGTTTGTTTTAAACTTAGCATTAGTGAAGCAACTTATCAACAACATAACAGCAGATATAATAGATTATTTGTATGGTGATATATAGATATATAGAAATACTAATAAAAGGTACAAGATAAGTGTCAACTATAGAAGACAAATCTATAGCCAGTGATTTCAATTTCAGAAGGAACCAAAGTGTTCCAAAGGGGAGGACAAACCAATGTCAGAGGGGGACCCAGATATCCTAGAGGTGGGACAATAAACTGATCCCAGAATGGGGTCCAAGCCAGGAACAGTAAGGTAACAGAGATCCTTCCTTCAGTGGTGATCCACATCAAAGAGTCTGGAGTGAGATGGGCACCCCTGGGAAGAGTTCAAGCTCTTGTAGAAACCCTCTCAGGAGAATTCAGCCTGCTTAGGAAAAAGAAAAGGCACGTGAAGCATGGGATGTTCTCAGAGAGAGGGGCTCCATCTGTGATAAAAATGTTGTCCTTTTTTAAACATAAGAGGGTGTAGAACGTACTGCTTTGTGCAGCCAATAGATGATGTTGTTATTTTTCACCTGATTCAGCCAACAGATCATGATGGTTTCTGTTCTGTCACAGTAATTATTTTTCCAGACTGTTTTCCACCTTTTCAGGTGGTAAGTTGCTGTTTCAATTCCTTGTTATCTCAGGATGTCTCTGGCTTCTAGGTCACCCAGTTGTACTTCAAAGAAGCCAGCTACACTTTTAGAGGACATTTCTGGTTCACATTGCTAGTTTCTAGCCTCCAACTTCCAACCTGGCAGCCCTTCTTCTGGCAATATTTTTCAGCAGACATTTTCTTTTCCTCAGTAATTTTCCCCTTCTAACCAGGCCACCTTTACTGCTGCTCACATCAACAACTTACTCTTTAGGGCTTAAGGGTTCTCTCTGCAGCATTTTCTGCTGTCATTGCTACTTACATAGCCCTAGCAGGGTCTGATCACTGAATACAATCCAGAAATACTGAGAAAGTAGATAGGTGCACATCTTAGGTAAAAGAAAGCCATTCACAGAACAATTAACCCTTTATTAGAGAGTTACAAGTTTTTATTTTCATTTCAATAAAGCTCTTAATGCTCAGCACTTGATACTGAATTTTTATCAATTTGGAAATCCCAGCAAACCAGGGAATGGTCTACCAGCTAAAATCTGTGCCAGCAGGTTTAAAGAGTCATTTAAGAGTGAACAGATGCATGTCTGATGATTTGCAGACTTCAAAAAAATAAGACTAAGAAAATAGAGAAACAATTGGTCTAACCATGCAGACATTTATCCAAGCAAACTATTGCCATTTAAATCAAAAAACATTGCTTACCTCAGCAAGTATTTCCCATCTACATACCAATTTGCAAACCTGGAATTGAAGCCACCCCAGTAAAGCATTACTTAAGAGTAAACAGATAACAATAAGTTTTACCAACATTCTATATCTGACATTATATTAAAAGTATCACATGGAAATCCTCCTGTTCAATCAAAGATCGAAGTGTTCTTCAGGTGACAGTGCACTTTATCCCTGCTACATTTTTTGGTAATGTCTAGTTTTTGAAGAATATTTTCCTTGTTTTGCCAATTTAATTACAGAGCTAAGTTTGAAACAAGCTTTTCTCCATTTTGCATTATGTCTAGGGTACTATTTGTTCTAGTTTACTTGCCTTGAAAAATCTATTGAGGAACTTGGTTAGTACAAATATTTGTATACATTTACAAGTTTATCTAAGCATTTTGATGTTCAGCTACTACAAAGTCTCATATGCTACATGAAAGCCATTTGTGTTCTAACAGTTCATTGTTTGGGTGAGGAGGAATGTAATTGTGCAAGGACTGTGTTTCTTGGGTTCCCACAATATTCACCAAATGAGAAGCTAGCTTTAAACAAAAGACATGTAATAACATTGAAAATGCAGAACCTCAGGAGCTTCAGGTAGTCACATTATGATACAGTAGCATCAAGGGTTGAAAGTATATTCTTATCTCTACCTTATTTTGGGGAGGCTCATGAAGCCTGAGGGCTGCTTCTGGCAATTCACCTGGATGCCCTTTTTCCCTTTTATCAGTTCCATTGTGTTTTACAAAATGTACAATAGCCTGTGGTGGCAGAAGATCACCCACAGAGTCTAAATCCGAGTCCAGCAGTGCACAGAACACATGTATGCAAGGCACGAGTCTCTGGAGGGACAGAAAGTAACTTCTTCAGAATTAAAAGTAGAAGGGCCAGATTGTGACATTGGCCTACACTGGAGGGGGCTATGGAATGATATCTGCTTGGGGAAAACAAACAGAACCTTCCTGATTTCTGTAGGAGTTCCCAGAGCTCTTTAGATGGTGTGCTTACACTGTCACACCCTGGTACTTTAGCAACCTCTTCCCTGTATGTCAAACCAAGCATAACATCAAAGTGTAATGAGAATAAAGAACAGCCTGAAGTGGTGTCACACACAGAGGTGGTAAAAGATCTCTTTTTGCCTTCTCCATTCCCATGGGAATTCATCAGGGCCAGGGACAATCTGCTCTTTCTCACTTTCAGCTACACAGTTTTTAAAAAGCTACCTACTTGGAAATAACCCCTAGCAAACCACAGCAAACTCAGTCACCATGAACTTTCATGGTAGCATACTTCATAGATGTTCCTCATTTGGGAACCAGTCTCACACCTATCACTGTCATCCAAAGAAATTGCACTTTCAAAACTAAAATTAAGGGTATGTTCTTTCAAATCCAGGTATGCTGAATCTTGGAAATTTCCAAAGTAAATCTCCAATTCTATGTATAATCTGCTAGTCACATTGTTTCTTTTTTTTTCAAATGTCTTCCAAAATGTTTGGTTTTGTGGGGTTTTTTTTCATTAACTTCTTAGGTGTCTAGCTTAACATTGACACATGAGACAAATTTTCATTAGATCCAGGTCTGAGAAAACTCCAAAAGTGGTAAAGAAACTCCTGGTAGTATATTCTTTAATGGACATCATCACATTATTTTGATATAGGTTCTTATTAACACAGAATTATACAGGCAAAAGAGAAAAACTACTTATATGACAGGAATTACTCTATTATTAATAAAATGCCATATTCCCATTTTTAAGTCCCAGAAAGAACACTTTCCTTTTTTTCCCTCAATATACATAATATATATTTAGATAAAATATATATTATATTTATATACTTACGGAATTAAAATGTGTCATCCATCTGAGGAAATTCACTCTAAAGGAACTTACCAATCAAACTGAAAGGCCACATGATAAGCCAGCCGTAGCAGAACTGATACATTTTTTAGGGCTATTATCTTTAGCTAACAATAATGAACATGAATTAAGATTTAGAGGTTGATTTTTAACAAAAAATGAATATTGGCTGCAAATAAACTATTCACTGAATAGTTTCATATCAGAGAAATCCCTTGGAAAAACAGAAGAGAAATTTCATAAGATGGTTTACATGGTGTGTGTCAGGGGCTAAGAAGTTAGAGAAGAATAAAGTACTATGACTCATAGACCTCTTCCTCTGAAACCCATATTTGACTCATTCAGTTCCCTTTCTTCCACAGAGATGATAATGGTTCCATACTATGCAAGCATGAGACTAATAATAGCATTTGTCCTCATAACCATGCTATTAATGCAGATGATGACAGCAGGAGTAGGAAGAGAACAGCATTGTACATAAATCTCACAAGCCTAGTAGACAAAAAAAAAACCCAAAACAACATAAAGTAGAGAGGGATTTGTTGCAGATCCTGTTCACTGACTTCTCCTGGAGTCTCAGTCAGGAAAGGATCAAAGCCAAGCTCTTGGAATCAGTTCTGTTATCAGCAGAAAGGGCAAAAACAAGAATGCTGCAAGATGAGAATTAAGATGTTACAGAAGCTCCATCAATGGGGAACAAACTTCAAGGAGTAGCAAGAAACAAAAAAGCCATAGGAAGAAATTAAACTGTTCTATCTATAGCATGATAGCTAGAGAGTTTGACAAAGTGTTGGAAGAATAGATGTTTTCCCTAAAGCAGAAATGTCAGTGTATCCTCACTAGACCTAGCTGTCTGCCAAGAGCTTCAACAGTTCCAAGAAGGTGTGCAACAGTATCCAGTCTATTTTAAATAGAAGTGATTTTGAATTACTGAGGCCTAGTATTATAATACAAAGGTCAAAAGATTCAAAACAAAAGAACAAATAAAAAGTAAGAGGTCTGAAAAGAAAAAAAAAAGTGACAAGGGAAAGAAATAGCACTATATTGACTGTAGTATTTTTAAGTAGGAATATCAATCAGCAAAGAAACAGCAAGTTAAATTGTAAATTCTCAATGGCAAAAGTGCTCTCTAAGGTAGCAAACAGAAGAAAGATATTTGTTGTGCAAGAAGTTTGCAGTCTAAATGTTAACATGGTATTATGTCAAAAGTCAAATACCTACTAGTCAGTATGCCTTCCTAGAAGTTGAGAAGGGGAGAAGCGATGTCCCTCCAAAAGCCAGCAGTCTAGGGCTGAGCAGTACCTAGGGCAGACACAAGCTATTAAGCAGCTCAAGGAAAAAATAAAATAAAATAAAATTTAAAAAACCCAAGCAGTTTCACTTAAAAAGTTTCAGTGCTGCAACTGAAAATAAATTGACACAGAATTGAAAAAATGCAGGTAAATTATTTCAAATTATGACTAGTGTAGAAGAACAGTGTACAAGTTATATGAATTAACAGTAATGGCTACAGATAATTAATCTACTCTGGATATTAATACAAGGCTAAATATTCATGTATACAAATGATTAATATTTAAATATATTACCTCCTCAATTATAATTGATTAATCAATGATAAATAACTGAAAAAACAGGTTCCTACCTGAAAACAAGAAGGTACATAAGCAAACATTCCAGAAACAATTAAATATAGGGAGACACTACTTAAGAAATAAAATTCAGTCCCAGTGCACAAGACAACCGTGAAGACTGACATCTTCCCAGAGAGCTGTAGAGTCCAGAGGACATAGCAGAAACACTGCTGGAAAGTCAGGAAGGGATGAGATTGCCCAGAATTATAGCAATGGGTGGGCAAGACCAGGAGAGAGCTGGCACATCAACCAGAGCTTAGTGCAGGTAAAACCTGACATTCAAACATCACTCAAATAGCTGTCAGCAGTATGCTTGATGGTACAGTACAGTAGTGTGAGTGTGATTCATCTCTTGAAGAAGGCACAAAATGATCAATTTCCAGAATACTTTCTATTAAAAGAAAAAAAAAAAAAAAGGCAAAACACAAAAGCAACCAAACAAAAACAAACAACAAGAAGAAAAAGAGGATTCGGTTTATGCCATAATATTCAGCAAAAACAGCTTCAGATATTCAAACTAGGTGCAGGTGCATAATTCAACAGCACTCCTCTGAGAGGATACAGATAGAGTTTGGCAAGAACTCTGACGTGGTGGGGGTCAGGTGAGGCCATCTGTGCACAGGCATCAGCCACAAGGTGCAGGGGAGAGAAATGCAGGATGCAAACACTAGCACTACAAGGAAAATGTTGAGTACACAGAAGGTACAGAAATGGACTAAAATTGCAATTACTCTGGGGGAAACACACAATCATTGGGGTGCTATACCAAACAAATTTGCTAATGTGATGAAGACATGGAGCACCTTATTACTGTGGAATAAACAACAGCCACCTTACCTTGCACTACATCCTTCTAACCAAAAGGACCAAAGAAGTGTTTTCTATGTGAAGTACAAATCAGCAGAAGAACAGAAAGAAAATTAATCATCTCAGTGATAGAGCAAATCAAAATATGAGAAAGGAACAGAATTTGCACATGACCAAATTTCTTAATAATGTAGAATTGTAGGAAGAGCACAGCCACCAATTTGGGCGATACAAAATTCAAGTTACTTCATTCACTGTATAAGGTGATCAAATGATGCATGGGCAAATGAAGTCAATTTAGAGAAGCATCCTGCAACCTGTGGGGTATCATTTGGCAGTTGCTGATCATTGTAAATGCCCTTTGTATCTCATCTGCAGAAGAAGGGAATATTTTTTTCCCTTTTCCAGAAGAAGCCACATGAGGTGCTGGAAGGACTTCACAGAGTAGATGTCATAACTGACAAAATTCCCAAGTCAGAATAAATTCACAAGTCAGAACTATAACAACAAATTCATAGCACCACCTAAAAACTGTTGTATTAGCAATATACGGATGAACCTGACCTCACACAAAAGCAAGCAGGAATCACACACTTCAAAAACATTTTAAGAAAGAGGTAGCAGATATAAAACAAGACTGAAGGAAAAATATTCAATAGATTTTCTAGCATGTTCACAATTTGTCAAATAACATGGGAGATAATAAAAAGGATTATATCATCCGTTTATTATGTAGAAAGTCAGTGTTCTATGAATGCATATGATTCTTACCATTAGACTGCATAGCATACCTAAAGCAAGTACAACCTGTACACATGCAACATAAAAAGAAACATTTCAGGTAACACCTAAAATTATTACTTCAAACAATATGTTATAAACTGGCAAATCCTTCAAGATTTAAGCCTAATGAAATCAAAGAAACATAGGCTTAAAGCTGCTGTTCAGGTTCTGGCAGCCATACTATTAACTTTGTTGGATATTTTACATGTTCAATTGATTCTACTCATAAATGTCTCCACAGGTACATTTGTTCACAAGAATGTGTGTTAGTAATTTCTAAGCTTTGAGCAAAGGTCCCCCATTGTGACACTTCTGCTCTGATCAGGATGTCAGTGTGTTTTGGGATTTCAACTACCATGGCAGCTAAAATCCCAAGCAGAAGTTAAGATGTACTCATTTTTAATAGCTCTAAAAGGAGGAGAAGAGAGAAAAGATAAAAAGAACAAAAAAAAAAACAAAAAACAAAAAAAATAAAAGGAGCAACTAGCTCTCCGAGTCCAGCAATAAGTTATTCCTTACATTGGTGGCCACTTCTCAGCAGTATATACCAAAGTCCTTTCCTGCAAACAGCTTCTCTTTTTAATCCAAGTTACCTGGGTATCCCACCATAAATAGGAACTGTCATTCAATTAATAACAGGTGTAAGGAAGCATAACACTGTAAAGCAGTTATCACAATACTCGACTTGTCTGATTTATTCTTACTGTTTTCCAGCCAGTTTGGAATGATGAATACCTTCTTTACATTGTTCCCTACTTGGAGCTCTGCTTCTCATTTTCTCTCTCATATTGATTTGGCAAAAGATTAGAATTAATGTTTGGGAGAATAAAATTACCAAAACAAAACCAAAAAAACCCAAACATTTTTAACTATAGGTGAATACATGATTCCTCTTTATTATTCTTTACTCCTACAACTCCTTGCCAGCTCTCATTGCACAGGTACAGCACCTTCTTCTCATGATGGAAACACAATACAATGACTTATAATCTGGCTTTATTTAGTGGCATCTCCAGTTACAGAAATATTTAACATTAATAAAAATTGGAATTCCTAACGATTTTAGACTTAGGTTTTCACCTATTGCAAGTTTTATGCTTTAAGAATTTTAACATGTAAATAAAAATGGTTATGTCTTATCACTGCACTTACAAATTATTTCATAAAGATGATATTTTTAATTCAAGTGGCCCAGTAATCTGAAAACTCTGTAGTTTTACAAATAACTTTACTCCCTGACTATGTGTAATTTCACAGGGCAGGCTTCATACAAATTGGGTCACTGCAGAATAATTTTCCAACTTTAAGTCAGCCTAAGTAATTATTATAGTCTTGATCTTTTGATGAGTTTCATGAAATGGATTCTCTGCACATACCAAGCTCCAGTGGTATTAGCACTAGGTTTAGTATAGTATTTGTTGTTCAACTCATTGTGTTCTACTTCCAATTAAATTTACTGGATTTAAATTAAGATGGCATTTAGAGAGGTGTCATGGTTTTCTATGCTTCAGAAACTAAGTGGGAAATTCTGCTAAGTCTGAAAGGAACATTGAGGACCATGTGAGCAGCAACAGGATTCACCATCTCCTGCAGTTTCTCTCTTGGTGCTTAGACAGTGTGTTTGAACTAACACAGAATCCCCCCTTGACTTAAATTTTTCTGCTAGTTTTTCCTGACCGTGACATTTTTTATCTCTTCAGTTCAGTCATCAGCTTTTGAAATAGAATACTGGAAATCTAGTAGCAGTTTTAAAGGAACCAATGGAAAATGATTACTGTCTTCCCAAGACAACCTCAGTGGCACCTTTGAGAAAAAGCAGAGTTGCAGTTTCTCTGCATAATGTCAGGGTGGCTTTGGTTCCACTGAACACTGTTTACAGAAAAGGAAACCTGCTGTGACTGTCTCTCAACACTGCTTCCAGCTTTGCAGGAGAAGTTGCAAGGACTGGCTTGCTGTAAAGCTGAAGACAAAGCAGCACCTAGTTATCAAAAGTCTAGGGGACGTTTCCCCTACAATTTCTTGAAAGGAAATCCTTCCGGATTATCCATAATTCTTCTGCTGTAGTTTTAAAACTTTGAAGCCCCTTTTAAATCTATGAGAGAGGGGCTGGAAGTCTCCCAAGAATTTCCTAAGCTTCTCCATAACACAAATACATTGATAACTGCATAGCTAATTATGCTGTCTGAGACAAATACTTATAATTAAAAATGTATTAAATTAAAATCAGGTATTTTTTGCTAACTAAAAAAAAAAAAAAGGTAGCAAGAATGCAGTGTGTCTTTCTAAATGCCACATCCATCATATTTGTTTTTCTATTGTCTGTCCCCCCACCCCCAAGCTCAGTCCTAGATAGACTATTACAGCATGAGATACTCTTTCTGCTTGTAGGCCAGGTAGACAGCTATTGCATTTTGACCTATGTTTACCTACTGCCTTTAGTTCCCTTTTTGAAACCATAAAAGAAGTTAAAACTTCCACCTACAGAAAGCTTTAAGTGTTTGCAACTGATGTGATTGCACTAACACGGACCTAACTGCCCCTGCTATTCCTTCCCTGAGTGGTGCACAGGGCTATCACCTCTGCACTGACTGGCCACATGCTGCTGTCAATAAACCCTTATGTCATTTATGTCTTAAACTACACATCTTATAGGAGGCACAAATATAAACAATATAATGCCTAGTGTTAAGATTGGTCTCTTCAATATTTTTTACCTATTCCTTCTCCAAAACAAGTCTGTATTGGGATATAATGAAGGCTGGTGCATCGTGAAGAAATCAAAAGAAGTTGAGTGGATGGCAGGAATCTTTCTAGCATCTTAACAAGAGACACAAGTATTTAATAGCAGGAGAGTTATGTTGTTATCACAAGAACTGTCAGTGCTGACTTTTCATATGATGTATCTTGCAAGCAGGTAGCATGCTTCTGTACACACTCCCACATACTAAATACACCATGTATTTAATGCAATACTGGAATTTAACTGAGCTGAGGTTATATACCAGCTTTTCAGTGATGCACAGTTACACTATGAAAGCCATCTGTTAAAACTGTGGTAAGATTATAGGCAGTTAAACTGCTAAATGTTATTTGCCTGTCTTTTTTAGTTCTCCCTTCTGTTCACTGAGGCTCACTGGAGCATGTGTAGTATTCTGTAACTCACTGAAATGGGAGGTATATTATCCACACTTGTCTGCTATCAGAGAAACAGTATTATTTAGTTATTTTTTCCTAAATAAGAGCATTTGAGAATGATGCTACCTGAAGGTTGCTGTTGTTGCTTGACTCTGCAGTAATGTCCAGCTCAGGATGTAGGAACTTAACATGGCATTACTCATTCCACTGTTGTGATATGAAGAAAGTGGTTATCCAGAAAAGTAATAATGATAAAAACATAAACCACTACATTTTGTAAGTTATAATTAAATAAGCTGCACTAACACTAATAGTAAGTAACTTTTCCAAAAGCCTCAGTTTTCATGGCTGCCAGAACTATAGTTCAATCAAGTCAGTAGAAAATGCATTGAAAGTCCACTTTTTGATACAAGTTGAAAAGTTATTGGTATTCATCATCCCTTTACCTATGAAAGGACTATAAGACTAATATGGAATAAAACTATGGATTCATAAATTAATTTGATTACTCTAGCTACCTCTTCAGAAACTGTATATACTAGCTTTGCTTAAAGTATAGCTTGCAGATTGTTTGAAAATTAATATCTAGTACTTTCTGGTTTGAGACTTTTTCATTTATAAAAAAAATAAAAGGTTATATATTTTTTTTCTATTTGAGCACAGTAAGGGGGCACTGCAAATACAAGTCACCAAAATAAAGAAAATAGCATTTTTCAGCAAGGTCATAGGATTTTCTTACAGACCTTACCAGTCTACTAAAAAACAAAGGTCCTAATCCTTAAAATGTTAATACATCATCTCAACTTTATTGCTGTGCAGCCCATTCAAGTTAGTAACAGTTCTTGCAGTATACAAATAAATATTTACAGGTTTGTTGCTTACCTATGCTTGTTAGATAAGGAGAAGGAAACAATAACCCTTGTATGCATACCTTGGCATAGAAAGTGATGACATACTAACAATTACAGACAGAAGTGGTTATATATGAAGGGAGAAGGGACATGCTTCCTCATAAACCACCACACTTGTTTTCTGACAACAAAAAAAAATAGGCTTTATACTTACTTGAAAAATACACATATGAAATCTTCAAGTCAACACTAGTACTGAACAAGTTGCATACACAAGGGAGTCTGTCCATTAAAGTCTGCAGATAGAGCAGAGGAGACAGCCTTCCTGCCTTCGTTCAGTCATATTTCTGTATGTAAGATGAAACAGATTAATTCCAGATATTTCAATGTGAAATTAAATGCTTATATATCTGATAATTTTTGGATAAGAAAGTAGTTCAGGAATGATGGACATTTTTAATGATTAATGCTTGTGAAGCCTATACATGTACCTCTCAAGGGTAAATTTTCTGCATGGTTCATTATTAATGGAAATTGCATACCTAGCTCCCTGTACACCATGCAGAAAATGTGCTCCTTTACATCTATCATGGTAGAAAAAGTAGGAAAATATTTATTTTCCTATTTTAAAATTATATTCAAAGTATCTCTGATAAGAAGCTAATAAATATGCAAAACAGCCGAAGAGTAAAATAAGTAAAAGTGGAAATAGGTTCTAGCAATAATTTATTCTCAACACAATAAGGTGATTTGCAATACCTTGATGTAAATAAAAGCATTCTTTAAGGTTATATATTCTTATCTTTTCAAATCAGAATGTATTTTATTTGTTTTCCCAGTAGTAATTTTGTAAGGTTGTAGAATACATATTATGCACTTAAAATGACTGTTAAAAAAACAAAGGGGGAAAAAATAACACTGTCTTTTTCCTACATAACTGAAATACATTGAGAATCATTTGTAGAGAAAGCAAGGCATAAAAACACTTTAGTTTATTAAACCTTGATATTAAGGTGTTCCCCATTTAAAAAATGTTGACGTTAGGTCAGACAGGTCCCCTTCCAAAATACTGGTAAGCAATTAAAAGGTTTCATTTATGAAGAGTATTACTGGAGTCCAAACAAAACCTTCTGGAATATATGAAACTTCAGTCAAATAAAGCATAGACTCACAGAATATCTCGAGTTGGAAGGGACCCATAAGGATGAGTAATGGTTGACAGCTGGCTGAATATGAGCCAGCACTGTGCCCAAGTGGCCAAGAAGGCCAATGGCATCCTGGGTTCTATCAGAAATAGAGTGGCCAGCAGGAGCACTGGTGGGGCCCCATCTCAAATACAGCGTGCAGCTTTGGGCCCCTCTGAAGTGCACTGAGGTGCTGGAGTGTGTCCAACAAAGGACAACAAAGCTGGTGAAGGGTCTAGAGAGCAAGTTGTAGGAAAAGTTGCTGAGGGAACTGGGGGTGTTTAGCCTGGAGAAAAGTAAGCCTACTGCTTTCTACAGCTCCCTGAAAGGAGACTGTAGTGAGGTGGAGCCAGTCTGCTTGCCCATGTGGCAAACAACAGGACAGGAGGAAATGGCCTCAAGTTGTGCCAGGGGAGGTTTAGATTGGATATTAGGAAAAAATTACCTCACCAGAAGGGTTGTCAAGCTCTGGAACAGGCTGCTCAGCAAAGCAGTTGAGTCACCATCCCTGGAGGTATTTAAAAGATGTGTAGATGAGGTGCTTCAGGACCTAGTTCCGGGGTGTACGTGGCTGGATTTGATCTTAATGGTGATCTACCCTACATGATTCTCTGATTGAGTCCAACTCCCTGCTCGTTGTAGGACTATCTAAAATTAATCATTTTACTAAGGGTGCCATTCAGATACTCCTTGACCTCTGGGAGTCTCTGTACTGTGACTGCTTCCCTGGGGAGCTTCCAGTGAAATAAAATGTGAAGTAATTGGTATGAGATAAAAAAATATGTCATTTAGCTGATTTAAACAGCAATATCTCAGAAGACCTATCACATTTTAAAGTATAGCATCAAAGATATGGCCCAGAAAAAAAAGTTTTGTTTGCTTTTTAATTATTATTTATAATACAAAATAGACAAAATATACAACAAAAAAAATCAGACAACAGGGGAGGGTAGAAAAAAAGTTCCAGAAAAAAAAATAGTACTGCAGTAGGAAGGAAGCAACCTTGAGAAGTGGGATACTCCAGGACTAACTTGAAACAAAATACGATTATGATTTGCTTAGAGGACTGGATGGGTGAATAATGATATGACAAAGGCCTTGGTGATGCAGAATTAGTCAGAAGAGTCCTAACAGTAACAGAAGCATTCATACAAAATATAGTAATGCAGAGAATAGAATTCAATAGCAGAAAAAAACCCCCACCTCTTACATATTATATACACATACTGCCACTTCCTCCCCTTTCCTCCCAAATACAGAGAGATAGCCAATTTCTATTGAGGCATCACCTAGTAAATGTCTGGTTTTGTCTTGAAACACTGGTAGCATTCAGTAGCAACATGAGAAGACACCAGGAAAGTAAAGTCAAGTAAATGAAAACAGAAGTGAGGACAAACTGCCACTGTGAAACTACTGTTGCCCACATTTTGGATGCTAACTGTCTGGTCACTGCTTCTCAAAAAACAAACAGAAGAACTGGAAAAGACACAGAAAAAGTCATAAGAAGATTGCAGGCATAGTACACTCTTACCATGGTGAAATTGGACACAATGGGAACTTGGAGGAGAAGATGGAAGGAGTATTTGTCCAAGATGTAAGGAAATCATGAAGGGGTGATGAACAGAGTAGTGTTACTTACCCAACGAAATTATCCAGTAGCAGACTTAACCAAGAACAAGAAATAGGCTTAAATCAAATTAAGGGTATAATTCATACATATAACTTAAAACACTGAAAACTATGGATGATTTTGTCACATAATAGAGCAAGCTGCAGAAAACAAAAACCATTGAAAGGATGTTAGTAAGATAGCTTTGATATAACTTGCATCTCAGCAAATTCCTAAACTGCTAATTCCTAGCACATGGAGGACTGCACTGATAAAAGACAACCTAGACTTTGTGAAACAGGGATCAAGTGTATTATGAAAATGTTACATTCTACAGAACTTCTGTTAGTGTTTCCTCACACTAGATGTTACAAGTATCCTCCTCCATGAACTAAACCAGAGCAAATCAGCTTGGGGATTTGGCAGCTGATCAAGAGTGCAGGGAGCTCACACCCTGAACCAAGTCAAAAGTTCAAAGGGGAGTGGACTATGAAAATGGCTTCCAGGAAAATATTTGCTTAAACCCTCCTATTGCAGGAAATCCTAGGAATATTTATAGCTCTATCACATATAAGCTACATAATTAGCATCTAGGGCATACACATTTTAGGAATGATCCTCCGTGCATCCAGTGCTGTAATGAAGAATACCTGCTTAATAGTCACATTGGCTATTGAGTTGAGTGATTTCTTTGTTTCAGTATCATGAAAAAGATCATCATATTGTCACTGTTGCCTTCTTACACTGAACATCTGCCATTGGCCATTCTTGAAACCCAGAGACTGAGATAGATAGATCGATAGATCGATAGATCGATAGAATGAATTCTGGAATGACATACTTGATTAACCCCCATATTCCTAGATTTCTACAAGTCAAGACAGAGTTAGTGTTCCATCAGTTACGTTTATCCAAGCCTGGACTTTTAATTTATTGACTTTGTATTTATTATCAACTTGTGTCTTTGTACACTTCAGTAGTAGGGTTTGAGTAATCCCTACAGGTTTACATACTAGTTCTGTCTGGGTGCATCCATCAGACTTCACTGGGGCTTTCTCCGAAGGAGTAGTGGTTCTAGTCCTAAGGTGAGGACTCACCCTTCTGACCAAGCCCTTACCTTCAGATGTGACTCTATAAGATTTCTGAGCCCACCCTGCAGCTCACGAGCCGCTGCGATGCTGCGCCAAATGCCACAGCGCTGTAGAGCCCCGAGTGCCGCGCTCCCCAGGGCAGCGTCGGACGGCGGTCGAGGTAGGTGCCGGGGCTGCTCCTCCGCCCGCGCCGACTCAGCTGCCGCCCACGAGCCGCCCGCCCTCGGCACGGCCGAGCCGCTCTCCCGGCTCCTAAAAGTCCCCAGAAGCGCCAGGAGGAGCCATCCCGACCCCCCGCCCTTTTGCCGCGGTTGCCCCTCGCCGTGCGGACTCACCCCCGCAGCCGCTCCCTCACCGCTCGTTCGCTCAGCGCTCCCCCAGCTGGGCGGCTTTTATGGGGGTCTCGGCCAGCGATGGCCGAAGCGGTTCCGCCTCGTTCCAGGGCCCTTGGGTGGGACCGCTCCGCCCGGCCCGCCTCAGCCGCCGCCCGCGGGGTGCCCGGCCCCGGGCACGGCCGAGCTGCTCTCCCGGCCCGGCCCGGCTTCGAGAAGCCCCAGCAGAGCTCCATTCCCTTCCCCAGCACCCACGGCCCTGCTCCGGAGCAGGGCTCCTGGGCGAGGAGAATTCTAATAAATACAGTTGACAGTTTCCATCTGCAAATAGTTGAGACATTTCCGCACGGGTTTCACTATTATTTGCTAAATATGAGTAGCATATTCTGCTGTAACTAATACTGTAACTCCGTATTAGAGAATATCTACATCTGCTACCTTTGCAAACCTATTGCCTTCTCAAGGTATTTGGGGACTTTTTTTGTATTACTGCTCAGAGTGTCTCTTAGAACTACGGAGGGTGATGCTGTCAGATGCTGCTATAACTTCAGTGCCATTTTAGAATCTTTCTATGCAGTTTCCAGTTCTCATATGAAGAAACAAAAAATGGGTGTGTTAGCATAAAGAGGGAGGAAAATTAAAAAGGAAAATAACTTACACCTTTCGTTAGGGTTTTGTATGACAAAATCAAGTAGAAAGCAGCACATGGTATAAAATGCATTGATCTAATCTAAACTGTACAAAGTCAGTAACCATTTTCAGTAATGAGACAAGTTTCTGGATGGTTTCAGATCTAAACTTGCATAGACTATACAGTCTTGAAAAACCCAAACTGGCTTTGTTTTCTTGCTCTCTGGACATCTGGATACTGGAATTATTTTCCTGTTATGGAGTGAAATTGAGAAAGAATGTTCATAAATTGCTCTAATTTGGAGCTCAGCACTACAAATTGCTTATAAAAGGAAACCTATATATCCACTTTTCATTCATATTTTTCTGGTTTGTTTTTAGTGTTTTTTTTTTTGTGGTTTGGTGGTTTTTTTGTGGGTTGGGTATTTTTTCCCCCTACAGAATAAAAAATACTGTTTGAGACAAGTGATACAAAAGTACTAAGTAGTATGAAATTAAACAGCAGCTTGCGCCACTTGTGCAAAATGTAATCTGCAAGAAGTTGAAACAACTAATCTTCCCATTTCAATTTATATCCCTAAATCGAAGCAAGGTGATTGAATGATGAAGTAATCTTACTTTTGTGATTTGATATGGTTTTAAATGTATTTTTTTCCCCATTTCTCTTGACGGTTTGATATTACTATTTGAGGAAGTAGGGAAATAATTATTTAAATCAGAATTTATTATTTTATCTAATTTTTCTGTCTACTACAACTTGGCAGAACTATGTTCCAAGGAGTTAAGATTATGGTCTTGCTGTCACAGTAGTTTATTCTTCTAAATGAGAAGTGCTGGTTGACTGCGATACACCATGAATATTTATGTCAGATTCCCTATACAACCAGTCCAAACACTGATGGCATAGAGCAGGTAACTAAAGCCTCCATTCACACTAAGTTTACATACTGGCTTGTTGGCTGTGAAGAGCTTAACACACCAATATGTAAAAACAGTCCACAGCTAGAACACAACCTGTAGCATTTACTTTTCTGTGAATAGATAGCAAGATTCAATACAAATAGACAAAAAAATGAAGTAAACACTGTTTCAGTACACTGTTTCTGAACAGCAAATATTATTCTCTCATTGTTATGTTTTCTATTATTTGGAAACTGAATAATAAAGGAGACACTGCAGCAAGTTCCAACTGAAGAATAAACTTGCATGGCTCCTAATCCATCATATTATCCCACATGGACCAGAATATCCACTCACATGGAACAGTGAAGGGGCGTAACTGCACCTCAGTGGAACAATTCATGTAAAGGCCACAGGAGTTAATGGGACCATTAAAACATTTACATTTGAACATATGCTACATCTTTTACTCATTTAATACCTTTGAAAGCTGTACTATCCAGGAGTTCCTGCATCATGCTGAGGAGATAAGAAAAGGACACCAGGACAATTGACTTTCAAAAAGACATCAGTAAAGCATCCTCGGCATTTTTCCAAGACCTTGAATCATTAGGAAGAGAACTATTATGATGTTAGTGTTACTGTTATTATATTCATTCTTATCATAATATTAATAAGCATGAAATAAAAAAAATCAGTTCTATTGAAAAAGAAGCTTAGCTGTGTATGAAAGGTACAGGGTGTACATATGGATAGAAAGGAAAAGTAAAATATTTGAGCAATTTCAGTTTGAGCACGTTTCTCAAATATAAAGCATGCTATTGTATTATGATAGCTTCAAGAGATCATATATTTAATAATATACAGCAACTAAATAATGCATATTGATAAAACAGTTGGAATTGGAAGGAGGTGACTGAGGGGGTGCCACAAGAGCATTGAAAGCTATTTTGTTGAATTGATACAAGAATGAGGTAAGTTACTAAAACATGTTGATTAACAGAACACTGACTGAAGAAGGGTCAATCAACATGAAAAAGAAAATCTATATAATTCAGAAAGGAAAAAAAAAAATTATACACTTTCTACAGTAATAGATTCCTCAACACAGAAGAAGCAGAACTTCTTGGGAAGGACGGTATAAAGTTTTAAACCTTCCCAAATGCTATTCAATGAGTGAAAAAAACTCCAGACTGAATTATGAACTGCATAAATGGATGCATCACATATAAACCAGAATTTCCTCTTCAATATTATTGCATGACACACAGCATGACACTGGTCCTGAATTTGAGACAATGCTTACTCTGTGAGGAGCCTACTTCACACTCATAGGGCCCATAAAATTGGAACCACTGTACACTTGTTTTAAAAATTGGCACAGTTTATTATTTTTATTTTGCAGAAATAGTATCTATACCAAAATCAGCTGCAACTTTTTGCAACTTTCATATTGAGCACTATAAAGATTAGCTTCCTGATATGGATTTTTAGACTACCAAAGGTCTGCCTATGCAGTGTTTGCAGTTTCAGAATATGAACCCAACATGTTCTCTCCACATGCTGAGCTCGCCAAATGGAAAGCAGAGAAATTCTCAAGAAATATAAAGGAGAAATATCACAGGAAAAAGCAATTAAATACTCAAAACTACCACCAGATGGGAGAGAAGTTGTCAAATTCCAGTGACAGCTTTTGGTGGACAAATTCATACCAAATTAAGATCTCAGCAATTTCAGAGACATTTGGGATTGTTTTAGCATGAACTTCAGTGAAGTCCTGTGGAAGGTGAATGATGCACCTGTGTATTGCTGACCATATATGGCTAAGCCTTTTTCAAGTGGGACAGAAACTAAATGTCAGTTGTATTATACAGCTGACATATTCAGGACATGCTTTAACAACACTCTTCTGGAACAAAAGGTCACACAGACATCACTAAGAAGGGGAAATTCTTCTTCTAACAACGTTGAGAAATACCTAGTCTGTCATTGCAATAGACAGAAGACTGAATTGTACAGTCCAATGATTAAATAATTAGCATTATTTTTTACTAATGCTCATTAGTAGACGTCTTATGCACCTAAGAATGTAAATGCTAAACAATTAAAACCAGAAGTGCATTTTCCATATGTATATGATTTACTTAGGCTGATTCTTCTTGTGCATAGATTTACATGAACTGGAAGTAACAGCAGTGAAGTACAGGACAATTCAATTGCTAAGTTGTGGACTACCCTACTTAATGAATGATCATTAATATTATTCAATACTGAATTTGCAAATTAAAATATCACAACTGTAATGTCACTACTTTAATGTAAGGAAAGTTTATCAATCTGAACTGATATAAGTAGAAATGACATGGTAGGCTCAGGTCACAGAATCACAGAATGTCAGGGGCTGGAAGGGAGCTAGAAGATCATCTAGTCCAACCCCCTGCCAGAGCAGGGTCACCTAGACCAAGTCACAAATAATCTTCCATGACTGGGAATCAAACCTGGGCCCTATTTCAAGATAAATAATTTATTTTGTACTTCTGTATGAGCATTTTTATGTCAAAATTCATGCTTGTGGAATTTGAAAACTAGAAAGAAACAGAAATAGCCATGCATACATTTAAAGGCTAGATCAAAACTTCCAACCCACAACATCCAACCACAGTTGTATCTGCTTTTTTAAGGAATTTAATTTAGTACTAATAATCTTCTGAAAGAAAAGTTCAGTTGTCAATGAAGAAGCAAAATTTCATTTTAGGTTCACAAAACTCTGCAAAACTTGTGCTTATTTTGTTCCTTCCTAAATTAAAACAAACAAAACAAAACAAAACAAAAAAATAACACCCAAACCCCACTATGCTTTAATAATGACATTGATACAATCCAATTGATTTGAATAAATCCTTGTAGGTAAGGATACATATGTGCTACAAGGCACAATAAGACAAGACAAACAACAAACTGTTCATTCTGCAAACATTCTAACCACATGGGTGGGGAGACTTCCCTTAAACTAATTGTAGTCCAGTTTTGTGTATTAAATGTTCATGAGCTACTGAAGTGTATAAACAATATTACTAAACTTAGATGATGAATTAATTTCATACCAAATAAATACATCTTGTATACTCCTGAGACCACTCATGATGCTATGCAAACCACAGTAAGTGTGGATGATTTGGAGATTGACTCTAACAGCACTTAGGATCAAAAATAAAACACACCAATGTAAAAACACACCTTAAAGTTTCCATACAGTCAGAATTTAGAAAAGTAGTGAAGTACCTGAATAGGTTTAAGCAGAGGAATGGCCTTAATGGTTATGGTAGAAAGGCTCTTAATTTCAAGAGCTTGGCTATGTTTATATACCTGGTTATCTGGATCTTTTGTTCAATTACAGCCCAGTATAATTCTATGAAAATGTTTTTTACATTGCAAATCCATTCAGATTTTTAACCTAATGGTATGTTCTGAAATGTAAAAAAATCCTGCACTTTATTAATATTTATGCAGATAGTTCTGTTGGTATCTAGATATTTGTTTCCTTTGCAGTACAAAAGTACTTTCAGTGACAGGTGTCTTAAAGAAAAGGAATATGGTAACATCCTCCTCATCTTCTTTTCAAAGTATGAATATGCAGTCAGTGCCCTTAGCTTAGCAATCAAATGTTAGAATGATTAAAAGGTTTGAAAAACAACATTAATGGTGTTCTGAGGGTCACACAAAGAAGCCAGTATTTTGTGTTTCTACAAACATGTGGAAGGATTAACTCATTTTTGTATGACATGCCAAAAACTATTAAGACACAAAACATTAATACATTTGAATTTCAAGAAACTGAATAAGTTTTTTTTTACTTTTTCATTTTCCACCATATACTCCAACTACTGTAAACTTCAAATTCTCATATACCACATAGTTTAAAAACACAGAGTATGCTTGTTTATAGAAGGCACAAAAGGCATGAATCACATCTTCCTAGATTCTGTAGAATCATTTAGTATACCTGGTGCCTATTTACAGTCCATCATCGCTTTTGGAAATGTTGTGTGTGAAACAACTATGAAAAATAGAGAGAATCCCTATTCTGTAAGTTTAATCTTCTTTAAGTACCTGAAATTAAAATGAAGATTTTTTTTTTTCCAAGATAGGCAAATATTTCAGAATGCTATAATGATAATTAGTTTTGATGCTGAAGCATTTTCATATATCAAGACATACTTCGGAGTACTAATATTGGAAAAGTATCCATTCTTGCCCTCCATCCTCCTCACATAGAATATGCCTGAATATAATGCATAAACAGAATATAAATGACATTTATTATTTTTTCTCTTCAACTTACTTTTATATAATAAATAGCTATTGTATACTTTTAAAGTGAAATATTGTAATTATTTAATTAACCTGTTTTGCCCTCTGTAAAATGCAAAAGCTATAAATACAGAAGCAAATGAAATTGAGTTCTGCTGTAGGCAAGAAACCATCCTCCAGTGGATAGCCTGCTGCTCAGATATCATTTGTTAGTTTCAGTCTTTATACTTTCACAGGAAAAACTAAGGGTATACACATGCTGTAGTTGTAATAATGATTTTCCATCATTTGCTACTTTAAAAATAATCCTGATCTTAAAAATGGAGACATAGTTAATCCAATTAATTCAGGAAGAGAAGAATAATCTCTGATGTAATTGAAACATTTCAGAAAACTGAAACCCAGGAAAAAAAATATGTTTTGTAAGTGTCCCTACTTAACACTATTTCCATATGCAGCCTCTAGCAAGGGCTGATTTTCAGTCTAACTCGTTTCATTTTTATTGTCTGCCACTTACAGAATGACTGACAATGGGCTACAACACAGTCCTGATATGATTAAAAAAAAAAACAGGAAATAACTTAGACCTGTAAGAAGCAAAAATCTTGGGGTTTATGTCACTATTTTAAAATGCTGTTAGTACCATCATCTAACAACTGAAGTATTAATGGCAACCAAATGCACTTGTCACAAAACACTTGTGATTATCAAAGAAATTAGATTTAACAAGTACCTTGAAACCTTTTTATAATTTCTTGTGCTCCTCTGTCATAAATATTTTCCTTTATAACTCTTGTATCTCACCGCAATAAAAGTTTGAATTATGAATGCTAACCCATTAAATCTCTTGCATTATAATTTTCCTATGGGAAAACAAATAATGCATCTCCTAATGGCTGCAGATACTGCAACATATATTTTATTTTCTTCTTAATTCTATTTTCCACCTAGCAGCAAACTGTCTGACTGGGTCGTGCTGTATCACAATGGCAAGTGATAAAATGAAACACTTAACTGCATCATTATGTAGCAGAAGAGCATTAGAAAATATGCCATGTTCACTTCTTTGCTTGTTCATTAAACAACACCTTAACAAGGCTTGTTATACTGCAGCTCTAGAACCAGAATTTCACCTCTGGTAAGCTACATAAAAATAAATTTAGCAAACTTACATTTGTATTTCATAGATTTATGTAATTCACATACATTTCAGTATGAACACAAATATCCATGTTCTGCTTAAAAACAATTAGAAGTTTTATCTGCAAAATAATGTAGCAGTTACAGCAACAGGTATCTCTCATCTACTGTGAAACAAATAGAGCTCAACAGACTGACAAGTTGGTGTATTTTGCATAATTCCTTCAGTTTTGTTTCTTTCCAAATACACTTCTCCTATCTTTCTTCCAAAGGCAGCGGAGGTCAGTTCCATATTTTGGGCCAGTAACAAGTAGCAATGTCATTATTTATCTTGGTAATTGTAATGTCTGTGTGTGTTTGTGATTTATTAGCACAAGAGATTCATGCTCTTCAGGGGAATAAAATCTTGAAACTTTCATTGACTTCCTTTGTGATGATTACACTTCTGAGATATAACAGATTTAAAAATGTTAGGGAAATAGTTCAAAAGACTAACTAAATCAAAGCTAATAAGCTCATGCAAAAAGAAAGAAAAGCAAATAACTGAATAATAAATCACCAAATAGATATACAAAGCAATATTAACATCACTAAAATTGAAAAATCAAAGACTTAAGAAATGCCAGGATTCAGAATTGCCTATGCAACCTTAATTTGTCCTCGTTCTGCAGATACATTATAATTAAGTATTTAATTAAGATTAATGTCAAAGGTAACCACTAATTCCAAGTGGCCAATTTTCATTATGCAGCTCTGCGTGTTCCTAGTCCAGTTCACACTGGCTTTAGGATATCTGCAGTACTTCACACTTCTGCAGATATTACTTTTAGGTATGAAGTGGAAAATTGAGAAAATAAGCATTAATATCAATTTATTACCACTGTAAAAACATTTGGTTTAAGTGACTTACCTAACACCACAGCGAAACTCTGTGGCATAGTGAAACATAATCCAATTCACAAAGGCATCTTTCAATTACTCTAAGTCTGCCTTTTCCTCTTCTTTCAAACCTCTGCCATATTGACAATGAAAAAAAAAAAGTGCTACTCCTCGGGCTGAATGAGACCAAGGCTCTGTGCTATGCGGAGGAGGCGAGGAACAGGATGCCAGATGGACAAGAAGAAGACAGGAGGAAAGGCTATTGCATAGTTGTAGATCACCCTATGAAAATATAAAAGCACAATAATGATTCTATAATCAACTAGTTCATTTCTTTCATTATTAACATCTCCCAGCTGTAATGTCCTTACATAAAGTACATGAATGTATTTGCCTACAATGTATGAAAGTGAGGGAAAAAAAATTAGAATATTTTTTCACAGTGAGGGTGTCAGACACTGGAACAGGCTGCCCAGGGGGGCTGTGGAATCCCCCTCTCTGGAGACATTCAAAACCCACCTGGATCTGTTCCTGGGTGACCTGGTCTAGGTGATCCTGCTCTGGCAGGGGGGTTGGACTAGATGATCTTTCAAGGTCCCTTCCAGCCCCGGACATTCTATGATTCTATGATTAATATCCATACAGATCACCAGAAGACTTGGAGTCTTTAAATCCACCTTACACCTTTTCAACTAAGCTCATCAGTTAAGGAATTATATAGTAAATTCTATTGCCTAGAGGAGAGACTAACCTCATACACACTTTATCATTAATCTAAAATATTTACTAAAAGCAAATGCATTATGAACATCAGATACATTGAGTTCCAGGCACTATAAAACAATTTTGGTACAGATAGTTCTTTTAGTCTTAAAACCTGAAGCTTTGTTACTTTCCTAGTCCTGTCTCATCCACCAGTTCCTATTTTTAACGTTCCCCTTTTTCATTCTTCTGGCTTCTCAGCTCATGCTGCATCACTTGTACTACTTCAGCCTTGATTTTATTTTTTTTTCTCCTGATTTCATCTTTTTTCTATTGCCAGGCTTTCTTTTCTGGTTCTTCATCACCACTCAGTTTCCCTTTGTTACATCTTTTCTAATCTTGTCTCATGTTCCCTATCCTGTAGCTCCTTGGTTCAGTTCCTGTGTTCAAGGATTCTCAGTTCTCTTCAAAGCTCTACTCTGTTTTCAGATTTATCTTATGCTTTTTATTTCCTAAATCATCTTCTGCTGGTCTCAGACTCTTTGCCTGGATGATGACACACTCCTTTCCTCCTAGGGTCTCAGCTTGTTTCCATTGCTTTGCTTTTCCTTTCCAACAATTTATCTTCCCCTCAGATTTCAACCTCAGTGTTATCCCAGCCTTCTCCATCCATTCAACATCTTGTCCTATTTTTACCCTGACCCTTCACTACACCTGTGCTTTTTCTAGAGTTAGTCTCCCAAAAGCATTTGTCTTAATCCAGTTTTCCTCCGTTTATTTTGGGCGAGATGACATCTTTTCAATTCTGCCTAGTATCAGCAGAAACCAAAAAAGACAATATAAATTTCTGAAACCAAGGACCTGGACCTACTTCCCACTTCTTGAGTTCTGTGTTCTCTCAGACCACATTTGCTAGGAAACAAGACTGGGGTTGCTCCCTAAGAAAAGGCAAGCCAGGAACACAGAAGTGCCCAGAGAAGCAGATCAGACACCATCAGCTGAAGTCTAGTCCTGAAATACCCAGTCAAGAACAGACCCAGAGGATATAGCAAAGACCAGCCAAGAGCCCAGATCATAAGTCAGTATTATGGTAATAAAGTAGGTCTGAGATCACATGGTGAAGTTAATCTTCAGGTCCATGTTAGGATCAAAGATCAGTAGGCAAGACCATAAAATGAGATGGGCTGAGAGCAAGCCATTGATTAAAATCTTGATCAAAGTATTCCATGACCAAGTAAGAATAGGACTAAGGTAGAGATCTGCACTTTTCTAACACAGCTCACTTCAAATACAGCTTCTGAGCCCATGGGTGTGAGTAGAGACCTCAGGTGAGGCTGCTTAGGACCATTAATACTTATTAATATTCTTGGCATCATGACTGGATATCAGGGAAAAACCTTGAGTACACAATTTCTCATATTCCCTGGGTTCTTGTTAAAGAGAATTTTGGTGTGTGTGCCAAGAATCACAGCATCAGAAGTTAGACAGAAGCTAAGCAGAATCTACTCTTTCTGCTCCCAGTTGTGATATCTAACATGGTACCATCTGACAAAACTGCTGTCTCATTCTCTCTGAAGGACAGAGCCCAGAGAATTGTGGTCAGAGGAGCAGAGTCTGGCTAGAGACCTGTGACTAGTGGAGCCCCCAAGGGTCAGTGCTGGGTCCAGTATTATTCAATATATTCATCAATGACCTGGATGAGGGGAGAGTGACCCTCAGCAAGTTTGCTGATGACACCAAACTGGGAGGAGTGGCTGACACAGCAGCAGGCTGTGCTGCCAT